>CP135553.1:10186844-10207444 GCA_032402905.1 Khaya senegalensis | reverse complement strand
CGTTTGTTTTATGGCAAACTGAATCTGACTGTAGTATGAGAGGAGCAACGGGAAATGATGTTAATGTAGGCGGTGGGGATTGCTCAGGGTACAGAAGCCTTTTTTTTTTTTTTTTGAAGGTGGTTGATATGCCGAGAGATGAAGCTATAAAAATTTATAATTTTTGCCTTTAGATTTCTGCTATGGTTGAACTAATAGTTTTTTAACATTCTATAATATTTAAACAGCTTTTGCCCAAATCTCTTTATAGATTCATTGTTTCCCTGTTAGATCACTATTTTCTTATGCTAATCATTTCGAAGTTAAATTTGTTGAGTCAAACTATTGCTGATATCCAAGTGACATATTTTTGAATGAAAACTTGGTTCATTATGTTATTGCATTGGATTTAATTGATTAACATGATTAATTGTTTTTAGTACAAATGTCTGTCAAGGTCACAATTAAAAAATTAAGCTTTTTTTTTTTATTTGATTTTGATATGTAGTAATTATGGTTCTTTTATTTTAGGTGCCTATCTGATGGACTCATCTTGTAAAAAGACTAAACTAGTACCCCCAGGAGACATTGAAGAACTGTCTATGTGAAATCATATGAAAGACATAAGATCAATGTGAGCAAATCTTCTGAAGTGCAGTTTGATTAAAAGCGGATGTGAGTATACCCACTTCAAGGATGGATTCCGGTGACATCACGGGCAACACAAATTTAGAGCCTCGTGATGATATGGAATTTGAATCACATGAGGCTGCGTATTCATTTTACAGAGAATATGCCAAATCTATGGGGTTTGGTACTGCTAAATTGAGCAGTCGTCGGTCAAGGGCATCAAAGGAATTCATTGATGCCAAGTTTTCATGCATAAGGTATGGAAACAAGCAACAATCTGATGATGCCATTAATCCACGACCATCTCCAAAAATTGGATGCAAGGCAAGCATGCATGTGAAGAGAAAGCAAAACGGAAAGTGGTTTATTTATAGCTTTGTAAAGGAGCACAATCATGAGCTTTTGCCGGCTCAGGTACATTTTTTCAGAAGCCACAGAAATGTTGACCCACTGAAGAATGATGTGAGGATAAGAAGACGGAAGAACCTAGCTGCAGTATCTACTCTCTTCATTGCTTATCAAAATGTTGATTGTTTAGAAAGTTTTATGAGAAATCAGCATGATAAGGGACGAAGTTTGGTTTTAGACCCTGGAGACTCTCAAGTATTGTTAGAATATTTTATACAAATGCAAGAAGAAAATCCGAAATTCTTCTATGCTGTTGATTTGAATGAAGAGCATCGATTGAGAAATGTGTTTTGGGTTGATTCCAAAGGCATTGAAGATTATGCTAACTTTGGTGATGTAGTTTCTTTTGACACTATGTATTTCACGAACAAGTATAAAGTTCCGTTGGTTCTTTTTGTTGGAGTTAACCATCATGTGCAACCCACATTACTTGGCTGTGCATTAATTGCGGATGAAACGGTTTATACTTTTGTTTGGTTGTTGCAGACGTGGTTTCTAGCAATGGGAGAACGAGCTCCACGGGTGATACTGACTGATCAAAACAATGCCATAAAAGCAGCTGTCACAACAGTTTTTCCAGACACGCGCCATTGTTTCTGTTTGTGGCATGTATTGGAAAAGATTCCTAGGAATCTTGAGTATCTAACCCCGTGGCACGATAGTTTTATGGTTAAATTTTATAAGTGTATATATAGGTCATGGACTGAGGAACAATTTGAAAAGAGGTGGTGGAAGTTAGTTGAAAAGTTTCATATTAGAGACATACAATGGATTCAGTCACTGTATGAAGATCGCAAACACTGGGTTCCGACATTCATGAAGGGTATATCTTTTGCTACGTTGTCCATGCCCTCACGTTCTGAGAGTTTGAACTCCTTGTTTGACAAATATGTGCATGGAGAAACCCTTTTGAGAGAGTTTATAGAGCAATACAGAGTGATTCTTGAAGACAGGTATGAAGAGGAAGCCAAAGCAGACTTTGATGCATGGCATGAAACACCTGAGTTGAAATCTCCATCACCTTTTGAAAAGCAAATGTCACTTGTGTACACGCATGAAATTTTCAAGAAATTCCAAGTTGAGGTTTTGGGAGCAGCTGCTTGTCATCTTAAGAAAGAAAATGAAATCGATACAACTACAACATACAATGTTAAGGATTTTGAAGATAATCAGAATTATATGGTGGAATGGGATGAATCAAAATCAGACATATATTGTTCATGTCATTCATTTGAGTATAAAGGTTATCTCTGTAGACATGCTATCATTGTTTTGCAAATGTCTGGTGTTTTCAGCATCCCATCCAAATATATTTTGCAAAGATGGACGAATGCTGCTAAGAGTCGGCATTCCATCAGCAAAAAACTGGATGAAGTGCAATCTAAGGTTCGTCGTTACAATGATCTATGCAGACGTGCCATAATATTGGGTGAAGAAGGGTCTATCTCGCAAGACAGTTACAATATCGCTCTGTGTGCCATACAAGAAGCTTTAAAGCAATGTGCAAGTCTGAATAATGCCATTGAAAACAATGCCAGGCCTATCACCCCGGATATTCTTTCTATATGTGGCACTGGGGAAGAAAATCAATTTGGTAATACATCTAAAATCAAGGTTCCTGTTCATTTAGTGACCAATAACAATAGTAATTCTAGCCGAGCTGATTCTAGAAAGGGGAAGGATAATAATGTAAATAACGCATCTAAGAAAGGAAAGGTAAGTGTGTTAGATTGTTGATATTATGGTTTTAGTTATATTGCTGTTGGAATGTTCTGATTTATGACTTTGGAAAATAGTAATTGAAGTTTTATTCATGCATGCAGCAGGTAACTCAACAAGGCACTTGGAATGTTGGGGCTCAAGATGGCTGTCACCAAATGGTTTGTCTCAATCCCATCTCTATACCACTTTCAATAACGAGATTATTTCTTATCCTGACATATTCTGAATGCAACTCAATAGTGTTGAAATAAAAGAGTATGATCTTATAACTGAACTAACCATTGTTGGAACTTAGTTTGTCATGATTTTGTTGTTTCCATTGAAATTGATTGATCCGACATGTAATTCTTGACATAATGCTTCAAATGAGGATTTTGGTTACATAGCCAATTATGTTTGCATAAATTACTGAAATATAGTTATTATCCATGGCATGCATTTCCTGTAACGTTCATGTTGTTGTATGCTTGTTAAAGGAGCTATCTGACACGAGGCCAAGACAGTTACACAATTTCGTGCAAACGCCGTTGCAAGTGTTGCCAACAATGTTTCATAACGTTGCGCCGACACAGTTTCATAACGCACCTACAACACATTTGCAGGAAAATCGACTTCCTCGCTAGCTCAATTTCTCCTTGTGTCTGTATAAACATGGTATTCTGTAGGTTTACAGCTGTAGGATTTGCAGGTTACCATTTTTCAGGTGCTAACAATGGTCTGAAGTATTGAGTGTTTGTTGTAATGACTTAGAAATTCCAGTCTAGTTTCTTATGCCACTCAAAATCAAGAATGTGGGTGGTTATCTACTGTCACAAGTTAAATTTAGGTTGATAAATAGTGTACCTATGAACACATTTTGTTTGCATTTTCTAATTAGACAAAGGTGACAATGTAAGCTGGAACAATTGCAAGCATTTGGTCTTATTGAAAGGAGCCCTGCTGTGCTCCCGTGGATCATGCATATATGAAGAAGCAGTAGCGAGTCTCTTGACAAATTAAGGGGAAGTAGTTTCTTAAGAACATGCTGGAAGTTTTTATACTCTTTATCATCTTGCAAATTAAACATTTCTCCACCTTATTCTACATAGTAGGCAATAAAATAGGCAGCAACAGTAATGAAGCAAGAGCAGGAAAACAGGCAACAGCGTTGCATTTGCATGTTAACTGGCATGTCTTGCGGAAACTGCACATGCAAATGCAACAAGATGCATTATAAATCCAAGTATCTGGCTCAAAGTCAACTCTAAACACACACAAGACGAGACAAGCAATGATGTTTTAATAAAATTATTGACAGGAGAAGATACTATCTGATTTTATGGTAATGCTATGCAATTGTTTGTCTCTTGGATTGGTGATTACTCCAACTAATCTGCTTTAACATATAGTCGTTTGCTAACGCAGGCACGATTATTGTTTAACATCTAATTAATTATGATTAAGATTTGATTTATAATCTGTCATCTAATTGGCAGATCTGCTGCAAAATCTTAAGACTTTTCAGGGCAGGTTTCACCCATTAAGGGATTTCATTATTTTCTTACAAGCTAGCATCATTATTATGGTCTGCTCTTCCGCAAAATCTTAACTGAAACCAACTGTTCATTTATTTATTTATTTTCATATTTAATTATTAATTTCTTGTGTCCTGCATCCTGTGGAAAAGGTTCTTGTAACATTATTACCACTGAAAAGTCGGATACTGCCTCTTGTACATCGCAATTTCGGGTTTAACTAATACATCCCTAAGTTTTGGTAAAATAGCTAAAAAGATAATAGTTATTTGTAACAGTGACAGCCGACGAGGACTAATTTGCAACAAACGATCAAAGTATATCGCTATTTGTCATTTAATAATAAATTTAAACATCTGTTTTTTCTTTTCTTTGTGTTTTACTGTTATTTATTTGTCTGCGTATCATGGACAAACTATAGGTTGTCCAAACACGATCATCTTTCACTATGCAAAGGCCCACAACACATGATCATCATCTAAGTGGGGCCACCTTCTACAGCGCGATGATAAGGCAAATGAACGGTGGGGATCAATGACTGTATCGGCAGCAACTGCATTAAATTATAATAGACTACTTACTAATTAGCACATTGATGATTCCTACAGACCCGACAGAGATTCGTATCCTCGCGGGTCAATCAAGAATGATGAAGACGACACTTACTGGATCCATTTTTTTTTTTTTTTGGTTTTTTAATATTTTAATTTTGACAATACACAATCCTAGCTTTTATCCTGCAATTTTTAAAAATTTACTGGTACATAAAAAAAAAACCAAAAGGCTTAAATTTTATTTTAATTAAATTTTATTTTATTTTATTTATTTAATTTTATAATAAATAAAATTTAATTAAAAATAAAAAAATTAGGAGAGAATTAGCCACACATGTGAGCGAATAACACGATAATGAAACTATGAAGCATCCGCTGAATTCACGTTAGGGGTAAAATCGTCACAAAAATATCACCTCTATATACAATAACAATGTGCTCACTTCCATGCCATGCTCAAACCAGTTCGCTTCCCAACGTAAATAACTGACGACCGACTGACCAGACAACATGGGTGTCGTTACTTACATTACACAGCTGATCATCTTCCTCTCCGTCAGCTCTTTTGTCGTCAACTGCTGCCCGCCCTCAGACAGGGCAGCACTTTTGTCTTTCAAAGCTGCCCTCCACGACCCTTATTTAGGGATCTTCAACACATGGACGGGTTTCGACTGTTGCCACAACTGGTACGGGGTCAGCTGCGACCAGGAACTTCACCGGGTCGCTGACATAAACCTCCGCGGTGAGTCTGAGGACCCGATATTCGAGCGGGCCCACAGGACCGGGTTCATGACCGGGTATATCTCACCCGCAATATGTAAACTCGAGCGCCTCTCCAGCTTCACACTCGCTGATTGGAAAGGAATTACTGGCGAAATCCCGAGTTGCGTGACCTCTCTTCCTTTTCTCCGTATTCTTGACCTAATTGGGAACAAGTTATCGGGCCAGATCCCAAGAGATATCGGGCGGCTTCATAGACTTACTCTCTTAAATATCGCCGATAACATCATAAACGGTACAATTCCCAGTTCCATCGCTAATCTTTCTAGCTTAATGCATCTTGATTTACGTAACAACAGTATTTCGGGACCGATTCCACAAAGTATAGGAAGACTCCGTATGTTGAGTCGGGCTTTACTGTCCCGGAATCAGATTAGCGGAACGATCCCAAGTTCCATAGCAAGAATTTATCGTCTTGCCGATTTGGACTTGTCGATGAACCAAATATCAGGAGCAATACCGGCTTCGTTAGGGAAAATGGCTGTCTTAGCGACCTTGAATCTTGATTTCAACAAATTATCCGGCGTCATACCGGCCAGTTTGTTGACTTCAGGAGTCAGTAATTTAAATTTAAGTAAGAACTTTCTTGAAGGGAAAATACCGGATGTTTTCGGGCAAAGATCGTATTTCACAGTGATCGATTTAGCTTATAACAATTTGAGGGGCCCGATTCCAAGATCATTGGCTCAGGCGTCATATATCGGCCATTTAGATTTGAGTCATAACCATCTTTGTGGGAGGATTCCGGCCGGTTCGCCTTTCGATCATCTTGAAGCTTCATCGTTTGCCTACAACGATTGTCTGTGTGGTAAGCCACTTAGAGCTTGTTAAGACTCTGTAATTTAGTTTGTCGGGCCTAAATTTTCAACTTATGTTATTTGAAATGTGAAGGGTTACATATGTTATCGTTTTAATAAATCTGTTTACTAAAATTGTATACCATATATTTACATTTTCTTTCTCTAATGACATCTACTATTGTATCTTGCTGTGGATTTGGTTGGGATGTGATGAGTAAATGACAATAATAAAGACAGCACACGTGAAATACGAACATGAAAATGACTCAACGCAGCATCGCATTGAAGCCATGGGGGTGGGTCTGATTTCTGACGGTGCAGTATTATCGTACATGCATGATTTGAATTACTTCTGCTGCGGCAGAAACGTAAAGCTTTCCACATGCTAAAGAGAGCAACAATGTTCTTCTTTGTTGATACTTGCCTTGGAAGCCGCAGCGAGCTGCAAAGTTTTGGTTCTACTGTCGTCCGAATTCATTGCAATTCTTTTCTGAATTTTGCCCCATTTATTTTAGATCGGAAACTTAATTTGCCTCACAATGCAATTTCTTAATTTGTACTCTCTGAGAATGTGAGAGCCATTAAGCTGTGTCACTCTCTTAAGAACAGATCAGATCTTCAATACCTTTTCATAATTAATGCCAAGTAATTTGCTGAACTCATTAAATGATTTTTGCGTGTTGTTTAGCATTTGTGATTTTATGAAATGATACCCAAATTTAGAAATGGGCCATTTGCCTGAATTTATTGTGCCATTGAAGTAATTTTCAGCAGAAAAATTTGAAAGCAGGCAATTAATGGTACTTAATATTTCAACTACTTTCACAAAACTATGCTAACTCTTTAAAATAGATAAGTATAGTTTTATGAAATTCAAGCAAAGAATGGAAATAAAAATTAAAATAACTCAAAATTTTATGTGAAATATTTTTGAAAAGGGAGACAGAGTAGCCGATTTAACCAAGAAGAAGAAAATGAACATAACCAAATACTCTACATAGTAAAAACCTAATAAATTTGGGTTAAGTCTATCCAATATTAGACTTTGGCTAATCCATAATATGCAGCTAAAAAAAAAAAAAACCCCTCATACAATATCGCAAATGGGTCGAGGGCTTTGCCCTCACACCCTTAGCAAGAGGCATGTTATCCCATTGCACCCTTGACTCCTGGTTACTTTTCCATACTATGGTATAGTGTCTAATTACCAATCAATGGATCATAAACTCTACATATATATATATATATATATATATATAACATAGATATATAACATTAGAGTATGTTTAAATATTATTGGTCTTCACTTTAATTTTAAAAACTAAGTAGGGAGAATGAATCATATTTAGCTTAAAACTTGGATGCTTTTCCTTACTTTTAAAAATTATTCCAATTCTATTTTTAGTATAATTTTATTTTTCATTTTAGTGCATTTACAAAGCAGCCCCCCTTCAAAAAAAAATAAAAATAAATATATAGCTGCAGTGTGTTTGTGCTTGGCTCTATAGAACCGGTTAATATAATTGTACAAGTGAGAGCCTTTGAAGCTTTTTTTTTGTTAGAATTATCTCATTCACTGTTGTTTTTCTTAAATAATTTTTAAATTGAAGTTTTGTGATAAAATTCGTATAACTGACCACTAGTCAGTTAATTTACTTAAATAGTAATTCAAAAACTTTTGAATATATTAATGTAACTATTTTTAAAATTTTCATATTCCCATATATAATGCTAGTTTTATGTAAAAAATGTATATAAGACTGTAATATTCATTTGAAGACCGAGTCATACTACATTATAACAATTAGGGATGGCAATAGATAGGATATCTAAAAAATTTGAAATATTCATATCCTATTTGAAAAATTTAAGATATCCATAACCATATTTGATTGAAATACTTAATATTTATATTCTATTTATAACCATTAAAAATTATATATATTATACACACACACACACACACACATCCATATTTGTCTAAAAAATTAGATATTCGTATTTGTTTGAAATAATCAAAGATTGATCAGATATATTTCTTATATCAATTTTTTAGTTAGAGTTTAAATTTAAGATATAGTTTTGATGCCTTTGTTGGGACAAGTTGCGACCTACATGGTATGGATTTCGTTTGTAGTTAATTGCAAGTAAAATATTGACCACCGAACAAAACATTATATTGATTTGTAGTTATATCAAAAAATTTATCTAATGAAAAGAATATTTCAATGTCTAAATCATTCACATCACAAATAACATAAGTTATTATTTGTGATAAAAATTCATATTTAAAAATAGATTAAATAATGATATAATACTCTAGAGTTAAATGAAAAATTAGTGTTATATATATGTGTATATATATATATATATATATTATTTTTTAACATAGGGTGGAGATTAGATATGGATGAGTTTATTATAATTTAATAATAATGTTATTTGTCTTTGGTCAAATATTGGACATCCAATGCTCAAAATTATATCCGACCAAAATTAATTTCGAATGCTTATTTTAATAGCCATAACTTATCAATATCTAATAAATTTCGTATATTAAATTTTTTTGGACAGATATCGAACATCAATAATATCCAACTAAGTTCCATCTCTAATAGCAGCCATAGGGGTATCATTACAATAAGTGCACAATTTTATTACATTGATGTTTGTCCAATGTTGTTAGTTTTATTTATTATTATTAATTGTTATTTAGGTGTTAGATAGTTGTCAGTCGATCAATTCTTAGCCTAAAATCTTAGCCTTTGAATTGTTTTAAGCTTGTAATATATAGTTCAACAAATAATAAGAGAAAGCATCATTTTTCATTTGTAACATTGACAACATCATCTTTCAGTTTTCTTTCGTTTGTGACACTATTTTTGAACTATATCAAAAAAAAAAAAATAAAAAAAAATCAGATTTTAGCCCTAGTAATAAGAAACCAGGACTCAAATGCAAAGAGATAAAAATCTTAAACTAGATCAAGAGCACCATGTAATTGCTCTAAAAATATAAATATCATAAAAAATTTTGGGTACTTTTCAAAAATATTGAAGGTATTAAAGCAAAAATGAGGACAACATATTTTTATTATAACTAATGTATAAATTTAAAAATATAGAAGGTCATTTTCTTTTTAAAACACTTCAATTAAAATAACTAATGTATTTTGTAAATGCACTTTTATTTATTTAATGTTCAATAATTTGATTCTATAATAATTTGAAATACTATGTATACAAATTCGGATACCACAGAATTATATCATTATTATATATTATATATTATATATATATATTTATGAAAATAAATAAAAATCCAAAGAGTTAAAAAGATTTTTCATATTAGTTTGTATAAAAAACAATTTATTTGTGCATTATTGTACAATAATTGTGGACTAAACGTTGCCAGTTCTAAATTTAAATATACCCTCAATGTACTTTAGATAATTGATATATATGTTAGGTTTCGAACTCAATAACACAACAAAGACTACTTCAAATACACAAACTAGTCGAGAATGAACAGCAGAAATCTAAAAACAGAAAAACAAACTGATGAAGAACAAATATTACGTGGCTCGGTCAAGCTTACATCCTCGGGAATATACACAGACGGAAAGCTTTTTTTTAATAAAGAATGGTGATATTACAGAATATGGAGGAAGCTGCAAGCTTTATATAAAGCACAAGCACGCTTAGAATGGTTGAGTATGTCTCTGTAATTTCGCAAGAACTGCATTCAGTATGCCAGTCTGTAAAGACAAACTTACTTTAACAAATATGCCACAGCAATAGTGTGAATGCACTCCAAGAAGCTTCTGAACACACCCGCCGGTATCTATAGATAGAAATATGCTTATCGACTAAAAATATTGCGAGCAGAAATTCCTCAATGTGGATGTTGATTCTTGAACTGTTTACATAGAAATCTGATCAGAAAAGTATCAAACAAGAAAAAGAAAAGAGAAAAAGAAAAGAGAAAAAGAAAAGGGAGGATATTTATTCTAAGGCAAGAATTGGTGAAAGTGGTGAAGTGGGTATCGTATTTATTCTTTAACCGTGATTCAATCTTCCATATTTTTAAAGAGAATGGAAGAAAGCATCTTCTTTATTAAAGATTATTTTCCAAAGCTAGAGGTCGTGTTAGCAAAGGCAGTAAAGAGAGCTGATTTTCTGCTAACTGTAAGAATATTTTCTCAACACTCTTCTGCTCTAGGAGAATTTTTCGATTATATTATTTTGTCTTGTGGTTCAAGAATTATTTTATCTAATATTCTTCCATGCCAAAAGAATTAGAGTTAGTCTTTGAAGTATAAATACGCCAAGACATTGAAAATTGTTATTAAAAAAAAAAAGAAATTTAGGAATTGCAGCCTAAAATCCAAGTCTGGTAAAAGAAAAGAAGATAATTTATTTATTTTAATAAATCTTTCCATCTTAAGCAATAAGATAAAGAAAGAGAGAGAGGGAGACATTTTTTTTTTTGAGGAAGTTAGTGGGATTTTAGTATCACCACCCTTAATTTTTAAGTAGCTTAATTTATAGTGTAGGAAGGACCTTGAGAAGGCTTCGGCCTTACCTTCTAGTTATAATTCAAAGGCTCGATCGAGCTCAAAGCTCAATTTAATTAATTACAAAATTCCGAAAGTCTTTTATTTTATTTTAAGGCGCGTATAGATCTATTCTCTCTGAAATTTTTATTGTCAGTATACAACCAGAATGCTCCTCTCTAAGTTAATTAAAATATGAAAAATAAATTTTAACTTATTAAAAAATAAAAAATTTAAAAAATTTAATAATATTTTGATTAAATTGGTAAAAATTAAGAGTTTACGTATAATAATTTATTTCAATTTTACAGAAAATAGCAATAGCAGTACTCTCTTGGGTGTGCTTTGAGATTTGTGATTTTACGATATTATGATTCACAAATTTGCAAAAGTTGTTCATCTGACTTTCAATTTGTAGTAATTTTAATTGTAATGTGATCTTCAAGAATCACTTACAAAGAAATATTCGTTCCTGAGCCTTGTTTTATTCTTTGTCCTTGTTCCAATCTTCGTTATTTGTTTAATAAGAAGGAATATTGGAGGGTCATTTTTTTCATCTATAAACCCTACTCGTGATCTTCAATGATGTTTATGATCATAACAAAAGGTAGAGATCTTGTGTCTGCAACTGCAAGGCAATAAACGAGGCTGATCATTTTCTTCTAACCGTAAGAATATTTTCTCAGTACTCCTCTTCTGTAAGATAAATTTTCTATGATTTTTATTTTGTTTGATCTATTATTCTTGCATATCAATAGAAACTTCCACACACACACACATATATATATATATATATCTATGATTTCGTCTTTGATATACAAACTATGGCTGGTTTCAGTAATCTTCGATTGGCCCTCTTTGTGAATGTTTTAATTATATATTCCAGCAGGTTTCAGTAATCATTTTCTGCCAACTTAATGTTAAAGGGGATTTTAGTTATTTTAACAGAAATTAGGATCTATTTGATAGAAATAAATTATGTCATTACTTAAAAGATATTAGAAAACAAGGATCTGAATGTTATTATGGAGATAATAGTTAAGAGTAAAATTAATATGCATGTAGAAGCTCTTACAAGACTATTTAATTGAAAGAATTGTTTTACAATTTTCAAAATAACTATCCTTAATTGGGTTACAACATCCTTTTACCTCATGATCTTTGGGTATTTTTAATTATAAATTCACCTAATTTATTTATTTTAATATTTACCCTAAACTCAATGCTTTATTTGGCTTTACACTTGATTCCATTGTTTTCTTGATTCAGCAGATGGATAGTGACAATGCTTGTACTGCAATCGATGTTGAAACCTTAGGCACTTCCGTACAAAATGAGTTGGCAACAATCCACCCTTCATCGACAGAATATCGCATCTACAGAGTTCCAAAACGACTTCGTCAATCAAAAGAAAAGGATTGCACACCTCAAATTGTATCTACTTTATTCAAAGAAGAAATGAAAACAAGGTACCATCAAAACTTTTATCAATCAACCAACAACTATTACACGCCGCAAATTGTCTCCATTGGACCGTTTCATCACGGCAGAGAAGATTTAAAAGCGATGGAAATGTTGAAAAGAAGGTACCTGCAAAATTTTCTTCGACGAACTGAGGTAAGCTTGGGAGGTTTTCTGAAAGATATAAGAGAAAAAGAAGCAAGAATTCGTAATTCTTATGCGGAAATCATTGAATTCGATAGCGACGATTTCGTAAAGATGATTTTAGTTGATGCTGCCTTCGTTATTGAGGTGTTTTTGGGATTTCATTATTTTAAAACAAGTAGCGACGGAGATCCTATATATGATAGACCATGGTTAATAATTGATGTAAAGCATGACATTTGGTTGCTAGAAAATCAACTCCCTTTCTTTATTCTTCGGGAATTATTAGAGCTGGCTGATATTTCTGAGGGAAACGAGAAGCTTTCCATGGTCAAAATTACCCTCGAATTCTGTAAATACTATTGGGGTTTCTTTGGAGTAGAGCAGGATTTCTATTTGAAAAATGGAGACTTTTCTAGTTCTGCACATCTTGTTGATTTCTTAAGAATATTTATTATTCCTGCCGGANCTGGAGATCCTATGTATGATAAACCATGGTTGATAACTGATGTGAAGCATGATATATGGTTGCTAGAAAATCAAATTCCTCTCTTTATTCTTCTGAAATTATTCGATCGGGCTGATCTATTCCCTGGGTCAAATGGGAAACCTTCCCTGGTGAAACTTATCCTTGAATTCTGCAAATGTTATTGGGATTTCTTTGGAGTAGAGGAAAAGCTGGATGAGAGAGAATATTCTGAAGTTTTACATCTTGTTGATTTATTGAGAATATTTATAACTCCTTCCGAATTTCTAGAGGAAAAAAGACCCAAAACGCTGACGACACCAAGCGTGACAGCATTACGTCAAGCTGGAGTAAGGTTCAAGCCAAGATCATCAAGTAAAAGTCTATTTGACATAAGTTTCAACAATGGATTATTGGAAATTCCACGCCTCAGCATCTGTCCTTCATTGGAAATTTTGCTGAAAAATCTCGTGGCATATGAGCAATGTCATTGCTATGATTCTTTGATAACTGATTATATTATTCTCATGAGTTATCTTGCTGACACTGCGAAAGATGTTGATTTGCTAGTTCAAAATGGAATTATCGAGCATCGGCTGAGGAATAATGAAGCAGTATCAACTCTTTTTCATAATTTTATTGCAGGGTTTCTTCTAGATTTGGATGTTTTCTATTTTTCTTCTCTTGTTGAAAACCTAACCAATTACTGCAGAAATCCTTTGCACAAGGGGAAGGCAAATTTGAAACAAGATTATTGCAAAACTCCTTGGGCTGCTGTTTTGGTTGCTGCGGCTGTTATTCTTATTATACTCACTTTTGTTCGAATGGTGTGTTCTATTTTACGAGTGCAAAATCGATGAGGAAAAAGTTACTATAATTTCTGTTTGTACTTGGAGTGGAGGGGTACTAATTTTGTATAGACAATGTCTTTGCTTGAATCTTGTATGATTTGTGTATAATCCAATGGATGCATCATAACAATGTTGGAGAGTCGAAATTTTAATAATACATATTTTTAAAATTTCACATCTCATATTTTTTACTTAATTATTTTGGAAAAATATTAGGGTTTATGTTAAGAAATGTATACAAAATTTGGATATGGAACGGAAAATATGAATTTATAATACACCCAAATTTATACTATTTTCACTTGTATTAATCAACCAAATTTATTGGACTAACACTCGTTGAAGAACTATTGTGACAGAGTATCATCCGTAACAATATTTAAATCTATCTGCAATTCATATATCACCAGAATTCAACTCCCAAATCGCATTTAGCACTTAAAACATTTAACAATTGAATCAATCAGCAACATAAAATAGATTTGCATGAAAGTGAAAATTTGACTTAATTTTGCATTCCAATTCTAACAAAACCATGGTAACTCTTGTTAAAAATCAATCCAACAGAAGGTTACTTGTACATCGAGTTCATCAACTAAACATATTTATTGAATCAGTAAAAGAGAATAAAACCTATTCAAGGGACATACATTAACAGACCTATAAAATTTATTGAATAAGTAAAATAAAATACTCATATTTAAGGGACATACATTAACAGACCTATAAATCTAACACCACATCGATTGACAAAAATAACTCTTAAGATTTCGTCCGGTGATGCTTTCTTGTCAGGCCGACGATTTTCTTGATCACCGCATTATTCAGTTAGGTTAATTGAGAAGTAAACTGCTGAATGTACCCACTAGCCTGATAAAAGCAAGAAGAAATTATTATCCTTGGCCTTTCCAATCCTCCACCGAAACCTCTCAAGGGGTAGTGTTGAAGTAAACAGTATAAGTCTCGTCTCTGAAGCTCAGCAACGGCGCCAGTAAATAATTCCTGTTTCTTCCTTTTGCGACAAAGCTGATTGGATGATACTGACTAATTCCTTTTTGTATTACAAAACTGGCCGCCTGCTTAAACCCAGCCTCCGATGTCTGGCAGCTGAGCTTCAGGATTGTACCAGCTTTGACATTCTCACCGCTGTACACGAAACAGCCCTTACGGCTTGCTGACTCCAAGGATACAGTATCAGCCATTCCATCCAATCCAGGATTAACTCGGAAAACAGAATTTCCAGGAGCTTTTGTGATCACAAGGTTATCTACTCTTCCTTTCTGCATTAAAAGCATTCCTGGAGAATCAAATGGTTCTAGCATGACTGATTTACCGACAACATTTTTGACGGAGGTGAAATTTATCGGCGACGAATCATTTGAGATGAGTCTGAAAGTTGCACTAATATCAGCACCAGTTCCAGCTTGAGGCAGGGGCTCCATGGTTACTGATTGGTTTTTCGTTAAAACATAGCTTGATTGTCCCGACTGTTTCGAAAAAGTGACAAGACCAGAATTGTATAATGCAGGAACTGGAGCAATCCATTGTGAAAGAGATTTAACTGGTCCTGTCTTGATATCAAAGTCTCCCTTGGAGTGACCGGCAAGAAGATAAGGACCGTAAAATATTGCCCGAAGAGAAGCATACATAGGCCGATCATCTGGAAAAAAAAATGCTTTGTCATTAAGCATCATACAGATATAATGAAGAACAAAACATTTTTAGGTTTGAATGGGTGAAATTACTGACGAAGATACCTTTAATAGCTTCTGTCCATAGATTAATTGGCAGCTGAATGAATAATTTGTCGGCACGGCTCCATGCTCTAGTGACAGAAAGATAATTTCCTGAATCAAGAATGTAAGATATTGGTGAACTATTTCTGTTTCTAAAAGTAAGATATAAAAATGAAAAGGGAGATTACAAAGCCATTTCCATACCTGGAGCAGGTAGAGGCAAAATCTGATTATTTATTACAGCCTTGGCACCATTTGGATTGGACCAAAATGGTATCCGCAAATTCAAGGAAGATGATACGCCTGCCTCCTGCATATATGAGATCCAGCCTGATGATTTTTGTTAACATTTTGATCTCTAATTGCTTATCAAATTTTTTTTGCCCTTCTCCTCTTTGTTCTATAGACCAAATTTGTGATATGGAAAATTGTACGAGCGAATGCCAAAAAGTTAAATTATTATATAGAGGTTCAACATTGATAATTTTTGTAAGGGTGATATTATTGATGCCAATTTTTGTATTAAATTACCTCCGCTTTGATACTATTTTAATCAACCATTTAATTCAAAAAGTTATATTATTATAAAGAGGTTCAACATTGATAATTAAAGTCAGGTCTAAAGGACAAGATAACACAATTGTAGCCTGTACCTTATTCGAAGTGAATTTTAGCGTCATTCGAAGGTTAGGATCCCATGAAACAACAGGATCAACGTCCTGATTTAGCATAATCTTAGCATTTCTCCACATATAAGTGCTTGATACATACTGGATGATGTAAAGACCAGGAACTTTTCCTTGCTGTTCAAAATATATTGAATCTCCTAGTTTGGAGAATGACTCAATTCCTACAAGAACGGCAAGAAGAAAATCCATCAAATAACTGGTGCATACCAAAGACATATATAACATCAATGGCACAGTAAAATGAGAAAGTAAACAATAAGATGCAAGAAAACAAGAGAAAATTACAGACCTGTGCCGTAACAGCACCAAAATGAATTGAATGGTGTTCCCCAACCATGGAGAGTTCTGGCCTTGGAACTTCCAGGAGCTAAGGGAAGCATGTAAATCATCACTCCGGGATCTGTTCCTCGTTGGATGCTAAGCACACCATTTGTCAGGGCACGCTCATAATAATCTGCGTATGCTACTTGTTTTGTCCATTTGAAGAGATAGCGAGATACCTACACAAGGAAATAAACGTGCTTTAAAATTGCCCGCAGCACTGTTTTTCCTCTGATTATTTTTTCTTTAATTAATAAACTTAGCCATTATGTTCAGGTTGATTAAATAACATACCTTTAGCATGTTGTAAGTTGCACATGATTCTTCATTCTCCGAAGTTAAAGTGCTTGCTAGCCGGTTTGGATCCGTCCTACTCATAGATAAATGGAAGACAGTCAAGAAATTGCAAAGATCAGAAAATCGAGAAGAAAACTAACAATAAATAATTAGATAAAGATTCGTAAATCTCTGGAATGACACATTAAATTTGGAGCTTTCACGTAGTAAGATAAATTTATAGTTTGAATTCTGCTCACACCACAATTAAAAAGGGATTTATCTACTTTATAATTAAATATGCGTGAAGCTATGAAGTATGTAGGTAAAATATCGAAAACACAAAAATCTAGACAAAAGTAGTAGCTTGTTGATGAATATGACTCTAATTCGAATTCGAATGCCTGATATTATTACCAGAACTCGTTTTCTGACGTTCCTCCTGTTGCATAAGCATGAGAAGAATTAATGATGTCCATGAAGAAAGTCCCCATTGCCTGCCAATGGAAAGATAAACAACAGTTATAATATTTTCATGAACAAATTACTTCAATGAACATTAAATCTCTGGTTTAATTTAAAACATGGTCAAAACAAATGACATTAAAACTAGCCATTAAGCAATTTAATTACCTTAGATTGTTCATCACCGGTGACTTCATATCGCTTTTGGACACCACTAACAATAGGGATATGGGTATTGGTATGTAATCCAGCAATGTTATCAACCTACAAGCATAAAAATTTTATTAAGAAAATCTATCAAGAGTAAGAGAGAAATTAATTAGATTTCTAAATTTGTCTCCTCCTGTGATTTTCAAATAATTCACCTTTATTGCAAGGATTCCCAAAAAGCATGGTTTGTCAAAGAGTTGAGCCAAATTCAAATGCTTTGAATCTTTCTGGGCATAGAAACAATAAAATAGTTGTCAGAAAGCAATTTCAACAAAAATTCAGAATTCTGTAACTATATACCAAAATAATAATTATTATTTTTGTCTTTGATCCTAATTAAATTGTTTTCTTTCTTAAAATTTATCATAATTAATGTATATACAGATTACTTACCGTTATGCTGAATAACCTGTAAAGGACCTCATTCATGCCACCACTTTCTTCATTTAGCGTTTGATAGTGCCTTTCAACGCTAGAATTTGCTATTAAATTATGAACACGAGTGTTAAAATATTCAACCATCCCCAGTGTTATGTTCAAAGCTTGACCATTGTTAGCAAATGTGTACTGATCTAACAAGCCTGCCAGGATCTGTCAAAGTAGGCAAGTTATAAATAAAGCTTATATTAAAATATGCATTCAGCGAATGAATTATATTGTGACGCAAAAAATTAAGCAGAATTTGACCTTGTGAATCGTGTAGTATGGAGCCCAAACATATACCAAGCTTTCGAGACGGTCAAAAAACTCAGTTGGAAATGCAGAAAGATATCCAGAGCCCATTTTTTTCTGACATTCGAATAGAGCAGACACTACCGCTGTCATTCTTTGTTTGATATTATCATTACGAGTGCTTGCCCACATTTGTGCTGTGGCACTCAAGTAATGCCCTTCAGTATTCCAAAGCAAGTTAGTTTAAGACCATACTAGCTTAAATTTTCAGAATGAAATTTATATCAAATTTTCAAAAGAAAATTATCAATCATAAGCTGAACTTATACCTACGAAATGACCCCGGAGCTCTAGATTTTGGTCCTCCCATCCTCCATACGGAGTTCCTGGAGTTGACAAACCGGCTGTTTTTCTAAAGCTCCAAACCAGTCTATCAACATCCAACGTCAACAAATACTGCAAATTCGTTTGTTGTCCCTGCCAATGATACGAATTTGGAAGCAACCTAACATCATGCAACGACACTTCCTTCAGAAAATCTCCCCGCAATTTAAAATCGCCCGGATTTTTCGTCTCCCCATACGGCTTTGCCTGATCAAACTTCTGTTCCCCACCCAGCAACTTTGATGCTTGCTGACCGTCATTAGTAGATGCCTTATGGTATTTAGACATCATCACTTTTTTCCATGCTTCATTTTTGGTTGATAAAAGGTTAGCTCTCAGAGTATGCGATGCAAAATCCTCCAAGTTGTTTGTGCATTCTTTACCAGAAGCTAAGCCACATACGAAAAAGAAAACCAAGCCACTGAAGAGCACCAAATTCCTCATTTTCCTTTTCGTTCAGTTTTACTGACAAATTTGGATTGTAGCTATGAAAAATATGTTCAAATTTTTATAGGAAGTACAAGAGAGAGTGAAGAGGCTGCTTAGATATGGGAGAAAAATAAGTGTCATGTTTCCAATATTTATGGTGCAATGTGAGTCACTAAGAATGGGTCAAATAAAATGTAATGGTTGGCTATCTTTCTAGTTTTGAATATGGTTTCACGTAAGCGTTGATGGGATCCTTAACTGTAGGAGCTTTTGTCTGAGAAATGGATGATTATTCTTGGATGTTGTAGACTTATTTATTTACGTAACAATAAAATTGCAACAAGATAGAATCCCATAAATTGTCGAGAGTTGGGAGTACAAAACTCCACTTAAATGTAAAACAAGTGACAAACAAACTACTGGTATTAAACCCACAAACAATTACACAACATAAATCTAAGAGACTACTCACTAGTTGAATAGTAACGCAAACAAACACTCAACGGAAAGCAATATCGCAAAACAATCATGCTCACAAAGTACTCAGAAAATTACATAGGCTTATTATGCCTTATTTCTAAACTTCTCTTCTCTATCTCTTGTAAGTCAAAATCAATTGCAAGAAGAGGTTTATACAGTAGAAGCATGCTAACATAAACAATTCCAATAGCCCACTAATTGCTAGTTAATTGCTACCCACCCCACTGACATAATGGCAACCCACCCACTAGTTAATTGCACTCATGTAGTCCACTAAGTTAATGTAGCCACTAATGCAACCATAGTGGACCTAATTTTAGAAACTTCTAATTGCTTGGGGTTAATTTTTAACATTGGTTGGGGTAATTTTTTAACATAAATGATTTCCGTATGTCAAACTAGAGTATGATAAAATAACACAATAGCGCAAAGAAAATTGGTTAATCTAAAAGGGAAAACCATAATATTCATGAATTTAATGAGAGCTTATAAAGAAAGTGCAAAAGAAAATCATCTCCAGAATTACAAGAAATACAATTTACACAGAATACTGCAGAACAACAAGAAGAAGAACGACAGCAACAACCAAAACTTTTTGGGTTATCTAATAAATTTTCTTTGCACAGCGAAAGTTTATCCAAATAAAAAAAAGTTCGTATCTATCAAACTTAGCTCCAAAACCAGCCTGTTTAAATCTAATCCTAAAAATTTAATTTTGCAATGGGTTCAATGAGTCAAATAAGTTCAGAAGATCTTCTCTATAACCTTTTCTGTGGATACCAGATTTTGTTTTCCAAGATTTATTTTGGGCTCCTAGGCTGGATATTCTGATTCTCCTTATCATAAATACTTACATAGGAGGTGTTGTGATTTTTATTTAAATATGAATAAATTCTGCGCAAAGAAGACTATTCTCCCTAGATGTACGAGTGGAGGGGAAACAGTGAAGAGAAAATAGCAGCGTTAATTTATAATAATACCACTTTAAAACCGACAAGATTGAATAAAAATAATTTTGTAATGGCCTCGATGAAGGCTTCAAATATCTAATAATGTAAAATAAATAATATAATA
>CP135553.1:10146705-10182061 GCA_032402905.1 Khaya senegalensis | reverse complement strand
TCATCAGAAGCTGGATTTGACTCTGTAGCGAGTTTTGTAATGCGAAAAGGAATAAGCGAGTATTATCCTATCAGCTTTTTGGCAAGAGGAGCAAAGAGGAATTTTCTTCTGGCACCATTACTGAGCTATAGATATGAATCGTATACTGTTTATTTCAGGCATAAAACCTTCGACAGTAAATCTTACTTGCTTTTCTCAGGTTGGCGGCAACTACAACACGGCATTCCTAATTAATTTTGTGATATGCAAGCGGTATACTCAGAATCTGTTTACATTTTAAAGCTTGACTAAATAATGTAGGGAATTGGTCAAAACTCGATGCTACCAAGAAGAAATAGGGTAAAAAATCCTAGAGCTAGTCTTTCACATTTGGTGTAATTTGCCAACGTCCGGGAAAGCATATGGAGGGTGAGAGGATCCAACTTGCTGGCTTCGGGATCATTTTGTAGGAATAAGTTTAGTTTGTGATTCCTGTTATGTTTGGGATTCTGTATCGTTGTGTTTCAGTTCAAGTAATATTTCTTCCTTACTGTCCATGCAAAATGATGTTTCTGCTAAACGCTTAACTAGGCTCTCTTTGAGTTATGAAATTAAATTGAATGGACTGAAAGACACTTCTGAATCAACTTTGTACTATTCATGCCATTTTTTTTAATTCATACAATTCATTCTGGATTTCTTTGTTCCCCTTCCTTTTTACCTGTGGCTCTGCCAAAAACTAGAAAAACACTTACTCTTTGGATTCTGCAAAAGTGCCTTCTTCATCACAGGCAATATAACGCTCTGATATCTATTCGACCATTTATGGATTGCTTTTGAATTTAGTATGCAATCTTCTTGGCTTAAAATTTATATTTAAGTACTTCCAATTATGGGAGTTACGTTGTGGGTTGTGTGGTAAAGGATTCCTTGAAGATTTACATCTTGGATCAATTATTGGAGTTATTTTGACAGATTCCATGCATTATTTAGGCAAGCTTTAAAGTGTAAACCGAATCTGAGCATACCCGCTTGCATATCATAAAACTAATTAGGAATTCCGGTTGAAGTTAACGCCAACCTGAGAAAAGCAAGATTAATTTATTGTCGAAGGTTTTAAGCCTGAATGTTGAAATAAACAGTATAAGATTCATCTATAAAGCTCAGTAATGGTGCCAGGAGAAAATTCCTCTTCGCCCCATTTGCCACAAAGCTGATAGGATGATACTCGCTAATTCCCTTTTTCATTACAAAACTAGCAGCCTGGTTAAATCCAGTCTCTGATGATTCTGAACCGCAGCTGAGCACCATGCTTGCGCCTGGTTTATAGTTCACGCCACTATACACAAAGCAACCCTTTTGGTTTTCTGATTCCAAGGATAATGTTTCTGACCTTCCATCCAACCCAGCAACCAAACGGAAAACGGAAGAGCTTCCATCCTTGGGAGAATCTGCGACGACAAGCTTGTTGTCTGTTCCTTGCTCCACTACGAGCATTCCTGGAAAATCGAATGGTTCTAACATGACTGATTTGCCAATAGCATCTTTGACTGATAAAAACTTTGAGGCAGATGTATCCTTTAAGATGAGTCTGAAAGTGGCATGAAGAGCAGCATCGGTGCCAGATTCAGGGAATTTTTCCATTGTAATTGACTGGTTTGAGTTTGTCAAGACAAAAGCTGAGTCTTCCAACTCTTGGGTGAAAGTAACCAGCTGAGTGTTGTATGAGGCAGGGACTGGAGTTATCCAGTCTGAAATAGATTTAGCAGACCCAGACTCGATATCCCAATCCCCACTGGTATAACCAGCAAGCAGATAAGGACCATAAAGTATTGCCTGAATGGATGCAAATGCAGGCCGGTCATCTGGACAAGAAAACTTTGTCAATGAAAGATACTTGCAAGAAAAATGTTCTATTGCAAACTGAACAGATATATAAGGATACCTTTAATGGTCTCTGTCCTTAGACTAATGGGCAGCTGAATGCTTAATTTGTCACTAGAGCTCCATTTTTTAGTGACAGATAGAAAATAACCTGCATTTGGAATGTATCTATTGGTCAATTATCATTTTAAAAGACCAGCTGCGATAACAGTGAAAAGAATAAAAAGAACAAGTTCTATCCTGCTCATAAAGAATGATAATTGGTTTAAATTTATATGTGTATTCCACACCTGGAGATGGCAGAGACAAACTCTGGTCGTTTAACGTTCCCTTGGCACCATTTGAATATGTCCAAATTGGTATCCGCAAATTCAAGGAAGATGTTTGACCTGCCTCCTGCATATTTTCGATCCAGCATTAATACAAGCTCTATTTTTATTGCTACTCGTCAATCAAAAGTTACAGTAATCACTGGTTCACAGAAAATTGTAATAAGATCATGTTATGTCAATGTTTCCTATGATCACTTCTAAAACAGGGGAAGTGAAAAGAAATATTAAATCTTATGTTAATTAGAGAATGACTGGACTGGATGCTCTAAGTTTGAAAGTTGTCTATCCCCTTCTCCCCTTGTTGGCATCCAAGCAAGAAAGTTCATGGACCTTTTAGCATCTACAGCTTGAAACAATTCTGCTATATGTGGTTAAATTTCCCTCACAAAAAGACAATAGTCCCTTTGTTTTCCCTTTGAATTAAGCAAAAAGGTTCATGATATTAACAAGTTATGCATCCTCAGGAATCAATTTATACTATATTATCACCAACTTCCTACGTAGTTACACTAGCTATCAGAAGGTTCAGATAGTAGTTGTCCAGTAAGAAATAACCAGAAATTAGACTCATGAGTGATCTTTCTTTTATTGATCAATACTGTCATATGGAAACTACAGTTTACTAAAGGGTCAAGTGAAACAGAAAATATGAAGGGAAAAGTATTATCGCTGATGTTAGTTCCTTTATTATAATAAACAATTGTACCAGTAAGCAATGAAATGGAAACCAATAAATATCATAGAGAGTACCTCCTTTGAAGAAAATGTCAGTATTAATCGAAGGTAAGGATCCCAAGAAACAATAGGATCAACTTTCTGATTCAGTACAATATGTCCAGATTTCCAGTCAAGGGAGCTCGATATATACTGGATGATGTAAAGACCCGGAATGTTTCCCTCCTGTTCAAAATAAATGGAATCTCCTAACTTTGAGAATGATTCAATTCCTACATGGATACAAGGAGCAAATCTATCAAATTGTCTGAGCAACAAAAGAGATATAGCATCAACGGATAACTTTCAATTCAAATCATAAGATTTAAGTAACAAAATAATAAAATTTGTGCTGAGTGAAAGGGAAAAACAGTTCAGTGCAGTTCATTTGATAATGAAAGGAAAAGTTTAATCTGGGGAATAAGTCCCAAACCTGTTCCATAACAGCACCAAAAAGAGTTGAACTTTGTTCCCCATCCATGGTAGCTTCTGGCCTTGGAATCTCCACGACCTAGTGGAAGCATGTAAATCATCACTCCGGGCTCTGTTCCTCGTTGGATTCCAAGCACACCATTTGTCAAGGCACGTTCATAATAATCTGCATATGCCATTTCTTTTGTCCATCTAAACAGGTGGCGGGAGACCTACAAAGTCAAGTAAATTGGCTATAAAATTGCAAGAGGCATTGGTTTTCATGCTGATGCAGTAAGAAAAACCATAATTTCAATGAGCAAATAAAGATGATTCCAGACGAGCTCTGTAACAGAAGAGGGGAAAAGATAACCAAAAAATCTCTGTAGCCATCAATATCAGTAATTGCCAATACAAAATGAATTCTCAATTTCTGTGGTAATCTACTTCAAATGATGCAGCCAGCAATCAACATTATACAGCATAGGCAATAGAAAATTTTTTTCACCTTTAAGAATTCACAATCATGGACATACCTTCAGCATGTTATAAGTTGTGCACGATTCTTCATTCTCCGTCTCTAGAGTGCTTGCCAATCGCTTTGGGTCTGACCTACTCATGGATGGAGCAGGGGAATCAAGAAATGTACAGCAGAACATCAATAATCAGACAGGGAATATACATAAAGGTAGAAAGTAATTGTTGTTGAGAAAACTCAGAATATCAGAAGGAAATTCAGGTGGGAGCCGAAGCTTATTAAGAAATAAATGGAAATTCAAATTTGAAGTGCCAAATATTAGTACCAAAACTCTCCAACTGATGTTCCTCCTGTTGCATAAGCATGAGAAGCATTAACAATGTCCAAGAAGAACGTCCCTATAGCCTGGCACACCATAGTTAGAAAACGAAATTAAACTTTTTCTAAGAAATATTTTGATAACTACTCTATTAAATTCTAAATAATTGCCAAAATAAATGACTGGCCAATTTAGTCACAAAAATCTAAAGACCTGGACTAAATGGGAAGCCAAAAATGAAAGCGTCTAAAGAATGAATACGTGTAAATTCTCAAGCTGAGGAGTAAGCACTGAACAATGACAATAACTGGGATACAGATGGCAAGCTAAGCAGGGGAAAGTGAGTGCATGATGATATAGGATGAAAATAAGCAATTGAAACAATTCCAGGCGGCATTGAGCATGATGAATTTAGCCAACACGGAATTCATAATGCAATTTACCTTGTAAAGAGGATCACCAGTGACTTCGTACCGCATTTGAGCTCCAATAACAACAGGGATATGTGTATTGACATGGAAACCGGATATGTCATCAGCCTACACGCAAAATAAAAAACTTCCATTAATTATCATCAAGAGTGGAAAGCAAATCAATCATCTAAATCCTCATATTCTTCTTCTATGAGTTTCACATGATTAATTCTGAACCAGAAATTCAAAGATTGTCACCCATATCCCAGGATAACATAACATTTGCAGCACCAATCATCTCTCCACCCAACAATTTCTCCTTCAACTAGAGGGCAACTACATCCGCTAAAGTACATAAGCTGTTTTGGTCCAATGTGGAGTTACAATAATATCTAAGAGCTTATGAACAGCAAAATGTTTATAGTTACCTGTACTGCAAGCAACCCCAAAAAGCAGGGTTTGTCAAAAAGGTGAGCCAACAATAAATGTTTTGGATCTTGCTGGGCACAGTAGCAGAAAAAAACTCATGTCAGAAAGCGAAATTAACAATAGTTTAGTATTTCAAAACAATATACCTAAATACAATGATAAAATGCCAATAAGATGCAAAACTAAGCATAATTGAAAAAGTTTACAATTTAGAACCATTTTATGTAGGTCATGATTGTCTTTTCTTTCCAACTACAAACATTGAGCACATCATATTCAAAAGCCAAGTTCCACAAATTATTCCCAACTGTTAACAAAGGAATGTGCACATATGCAGTGTGCTAGAAAGCAGAGCACAGAATATCAACAGTAAAATAATACTTCCAGAACTGCATGCTTAATAGGTTTGTAACTATGCTATTCCTACTAATACATCAATCAACTATACATTTTCAATCATTCTAATGAAGTGTAAACTAAATGCGAAAGTGGATTTACATGGAAAAGGTTACTTACTGTTATGCTGAATAACCTGTAAAGTACATCATTCATGCCACCAGTTTCTTCATTAAGTGAATACCAGTGTCTTTCCACAGAGTACTTTACTATTACATTCTGGACACGGTTGTAAAAATACTCAACCATCCATGTTGTCATCTTCAAAGCTTGAGCATTATCAGCAAATGTATATTGATCCAAAAGGCCTGCCAAGATCTGTCAACGTAGAGAAGTTTATAGCAAATTATATAACCTTATAAGGATCAAATAATTTAATTGCATATTGCAAATAAACAAGGTAAATCTTACCTTGTGAATGGTGTAATATGGAGCCCAGACAGGTTTTATAGCTTCAAAACGGTCGAATAGCTCTGGTGGAAAAGCAGAAAGATATCCTGTTCCCATTTCATTCTGACATTCGGACAGAGCAGAAATCACTGCAGACATTTTCTCTTTGAGACTATCGTTGTGAGTGCTGGCCCACATATGCGCTGATGCACTCAGGTAGTGTCCTTCAATATGCCAAATTCAAGTTAACTGTTCAGAATTATATCAACCAAAACTTGAAGAACCAAATTACATTAGAAGTAATCCACTTGTTGCAGTGCCATGCAACAAAACATTGTGAAAGTTATAATGAGTTAGTGGGAACAATCGTAACTGAGAAAGGTTACAGTTAAACTTATGCAAATAATTTTGTGACCAAATATCTATGTAACAGAATCAAATTACCGGATCCAAGATATAAGTTTCAAGGAATCATATTCCAGAAACAAACCCCAACATAACTCCAATTGTTGAAACATTCAAATGACAATTCTCGGATGGTATTGGAGTAAGTTTCTAAGCTTAGACTACAAGTAAAAAAGGCAGGCAAACAAAGAATCTACAATGAATTGAACTGATGAGAATAATTCTATGAATAGTAGCAAAGTTAAGGAGAAAAGAAAAGTGGCATGAATAGTGTAAAGTTGATTCCTGATACCTTTTGCCAGTCTCTATCAGTCCATTCAATTTAAATTCTTAAACTTAAAGAGAATCTAGTTAATCTTTTTGCAGAATCATTAAATTCAATAATGCCACAATTATTTTGCATAGTCAGTCAGGAAGACATATAACTTGAACTGAAACACGGCGATTCAGAATCCCATACATAACAGGAATCACAAACTAAACTTATACCTACAAAATGACCCCGAAGCTCACAAGTTGGATCCTCCCAACCTCCATGTGCTTTCCCGGGAGTCGGCAAACCAGCTGTTTTTCTAAAGCTCCAAACCAAACTATCCACATCCAACATCAGCAGATACTCCAAATTTGTTTGTTGTGCCCGCCAATGCAACGAACTTGGATCCAACCTAATGTCGTGCAATGACACTTCATTGAGAAAATCTCCAGGTGATTCAAGCCCGCCTGGATTTTTGATTTTCCTATACATCATCGTCCAACTAAATTCGTCTTCCTCCCTCAATACCTTTCTTGGTAGCAAATTAGACCAAGCTGAATCATCAGTAGGTATCAAATGGTAATGAGAGAAAATCTCTTCTTTCCATGTTTCGTTTTCCGATGATAAGATTTCATATCTAAGAGTATGTGAGGACAGCTGAGGAGGAGTGTTTGTACACTCCTTACCCAAAGCTACTCCACAACAGAGAAATAGAACCAACAATTTAATGAACCCAGAATTCTTCATTTTGATTGAAAATTCAGATTCAAAATCTCTAATTGGTATTGAACCAAAGACAATAACATAAAATCAACAGTATACCATATTCAGAAATTGCCTGAATTCGAGTATATTTCAAGTAAAACAAAGATCAAAAGAACTTAAAGCAAACGTCTCGCGTTGAAAGTTCAACACAAGATGATCAAACCATCCCCAGGAATAATCACCAAAAGTCACCTTACAAGAACCAAATATTCAATTAAAAACAATACCCAGAACCCAGAATCTCAAAATTCAATGAACTTGATAGAAACAAAGTTCAACGAAACCCCACAAACACATACTTCAAGCAGAAAGAAACACAACAAAAGAAGCTTTGAAATTAGCAGAGTTCAAAGCAAAACAAATACATGTGAACTCCCAGACTCTTGCAGCTCCAATATACATACACAAAGCAAACTAGCAAGCAAGCAAGAATCCAAATAATGAAGCTATGTCTCAAACCATCCCGTGAAAGCTAAGAATTAGTTTTCGTGTAAAATGATAATGACACAATATCCAAATAAGATAAAAATAAATAAAAAAACAAATTTTACAGATACTTAGAGAGAGGAAGTAGAGTAAAAAATGAGTGAACAAAGAGCAGACAGCAAAGAATCACGGATAGGGCGTCTGTTTCAATGGAAGTTTGTCGTTGATAACAAAGGATTTCCCCAAAAAAAAAAAAAAAAAGCTACAAAATCTTGCACATCTGACCAGTCTCGGTGTTATGAATTTGGAAACAACTCAACAGGAGTTCAAACCACTAATCGTGTTTGAAAGTGAATGGGAACCTACAGTCCGTCTGTGCAATAAAATTGGCCAATTTACCCACTCACGAACCACAAGCCAAGCATTTCTGTTTCCTTCATTATATTTTTATCTATTTATCCTCTCTCCCTGTTTCTTTTGTAATTATAACACACAACCAGAATGATTTATTTGTTTACAACTAAGGACATTATTTATTCGAGTGTATCAAATAGGTCCCTAATTTTATTAAAATAACTAAAATACCCTTTAATGTTATGTTAGATATTGGAAACAAATGTTGACAATTAAGTGTAATTTAGTCATTGCAATAAGAGTGGGACTTCCACATTGACAAAGCTCTTATTCTTAAGTAATACCCCACCTAAATGATTGATCAAGACAGCCCAACCCCAATAATAGAAGAAAGAGAATGCTGGTAACACTTAGTCTTTGAAATTAATTTACTTTAATAAACATTAAAAATATAAGATTATCCTTAAAATTGTGTTAATTAATAATAAAAAAACTTTAATTAGGAGAAAATGTGGTTGTCCTAATTAAATTATTTTAATCTAATCAATATGTGTGTGTTAAATCACATGTTTAATAATTCCATTTAGCATGTTTGTTATGTTAATTATTTATTAGTTGGTGGAGATTACAAATTTATCAACAAGCTTTCGCCCTATTTTATGATCTATTCTTATTTTAATATTATTTCATACTATTAAGAAAAATTTGATGAGCGACGAATTGTATTAGATACAAACTATTTGTTGGATTTATATAACATGTTTAATTTAAATTAAAAATTAAACAATTTGTATCTCATAAATTAAATAGGTAGTTTAAAACAATCAAGTGACTGGTAGAGTTTAAAATTTAGCTTAAAATTAGTACTCAATTAAATTAATATTAAATTTAATAAAAATTATATATTATAAATTTTATTAACAATGGAGTAGTTGTCAGTTAAAATATTAGAATAATTTATTTTTTGGTAATATATGTAGTAAAGAATTGATGTAATGGAATCCTGATTGCTTGGAAAAGCTAAATAAACTATAGTTTATAAACTATACAATTAATGGGTCGCCAATCAAATGACCTTTGTAAGTTGTTTATATATATAAACTACATTCTAAAGAAGCATGGGTCCTATATGCTTAGTTACTTTACCAAATTTGTACTAGAAGGCCATAAAAAAAGGAAGTCATAAAATTGGGAAGAGAGGACAAACAAGTATGGTACACCAAGAAAAAGTTATTTACAATTATTGAATACATAACAACATGTGATGTGTTGGATGGGGCCAACACATTCAATTTAATTTCGGGTTCTCCCTTTTTCTATCAATGCAAGTGCATCCATCCCAATTTGCTCTCGTCACAGCAATTACCCCTTTTTTTTCCTTAAAAAATAAACATACAAATGTACATGTGAGTGTGTATAGAGAGAGAAAAAAAAATTGAGAATTGTTTAATTTTAAACAATTTTTTTATATCATATATCAAATGTTAGATCAATATATTTTAAATTATTAAGATTAAATTTAATTTATATAATTAATACATCATAATTAATACATATACCAAATTTAATTTTAATTATTAAAAATACATTGATATAATAATTGAGAAATTAGCATAATAAATTATGTAAAGTTAAGATACTCTTAATTTTTATTATATGTGTGTGTGTGTTTAAACTATATTAAATAATGATTACATGATTAAAATCTTGTATTTTATAAAATAGATGTCTTTCCCTTAATGGGTAATGATTTTGTTTTACAGTGAATATGAATTAAAATCTGTAACAGTTGTGGATTGAAAAGGATCCTTTAGTAGTAAAACATTTAAATCTTGCCAATGCTAAACTAGATAATGAGGTGATCACGAGAAGATATTATACATTAATATGAAGAATTTTCTTTACCAAAAAGATTGTGATTAATTAATTATGTTTCATACAAGACTCAAAGAAAAACATGTGAACCTTTGTGAATGGTAGGGTGTACCCATAAAAGATGAAAATTTGAAAAATGTCTTGCATGCTCACAAGACACTTGGTGGTTTCTCTACTTGGTGGTTTCCCTTTTTAATTTATTTTCTGTGTCTGTATGTTATTATAGTTTTCATGGAGGCAAGTGAGCATAGTTGTAATTACCTTAGTGCTTGTAGAAAGTAAAAGCAAATTAAAGGGACCAAAAGACTTCGTGATATCCTATCCTTTTTCATACATGTATGCACTGTCATGCTTCATTCAAAGGTAATTTGTTCATTTTCTCTCTTCTCTCTTTCTATAAAATAATTAAAGATATCTTAAAACCCTAATAGATAACATTATTATTATTATTATTATTATTATTATCTATGATATTGACGAGAGAATCCTACTATCAACCACTGAAAACATTTTGCATGTAATCTATTGTTTGTCTGTCATAGAAAGGAAATTGTGATACTCGCCTAGTTGTTTTGTTTAGTTTTGTAGGACTCCTTTTATACTTCAACCTTTAGCTCTAAAAATATTCGGGACAAAATTATAAGAAAAAATAGATTTAATTGGCTCTAATAATCTTAGACTTGTCATTATTCTCTTTTTAGTAATAAATTTTTTACTTAAAATAATAAAAAAAAATTACATCAATATCCCATTTTATTTGTTAGACTATTTTTTGTTTTGTATCATACTAAAATCATTTCGTGTAATTTTAAACAATATCAAATCATGAATAATGCATATCTAACTTCATTATAATGGGTTGGCTTTATGTTGTTTTCAAAAGAATAAATAAGAAATATATGGATCTACATATATATATATATATATATATATATGCAAGTGGGGAGGATTCATTGCTCATTGCAATGACCAAAATGTTTGTTTGTGTTAGCAAGAATAGTTTCCATCATCACCCCAAAGGAAGCAACAAAAATAGTGATTATCTCTCTTCAAAGACAAGTAGACAAATAATCATAAATAAAAACACTTTCTCCAATTCTTTGCTTTCCCTCAAAACGCATTCATGGAATTTATAACTTTTGTCTCTACTTCATTGGTAAGAATTGCCCACAATAGGGACATGATGAAACATTAATACTAAAGGCAATGAACAGTTGGAGAATTAAGCAGAAAAAATTGGAAATTGTAGGTGAAAGGGAAAATCAAATGAAAATGATGGATTGTTGGATAATGATTGCAAATATATGTCATCTCTCATTTTAGGTGCTTGAGAAATTGGACTAATAACGTTCAAGTTCCCAATTTTATTTTTTTTTTAATAAATAAGAACACATAGCCCTAAGTTATATGAAATAATTAAAATGCCTAAAATACCTTTCAATTTTATTGTCTATTATATGAAACTTAAAGACACAGGGCCCTCAATGCTATTATTTCATTAAAATTATCGAGTAGTCCTTGTCAATTATTCATCATCCCACTTTCGTTAGTTTATTGTCCCATATATAACTAGCAATGTTAGGCATACCATATAGATGATTTAAAGGAGTATATAATTTTAGTAATTAATTAATTAATCTTGCTTAGTCATAAAAGAAATATCATTTTCAGCTTATTAATGTGAAAAGAGAATCTTTGACAAGACAAGGACTGATAATGACAAAGATCAAGAGAATTCTTTATAAGAAGAAAAAATATGATGGTTAAGATATTGTAAAGTGATCATAAAGACTATTTTTTTATATCATTCTTTTGAATTTTTAAATATAAAAAGTTTCTTAAATAATATAAATTTAGAATAATTCAATAACTAAAAGGTTTACTGCAGGTGAGATGAATAAAAATGAATTTTAATTTTTTTTAAAAAGTTATTAAAAATTAATAATTATCTAAAATAATAAGAATATAAAAAAATGAATTCCAACGATAGAAAATCAATATTATAATAAAGTAAAGGATATTGTGACATAATAAAAGTTTTAATAATAGTATTAAGTATACAAATTTTTATTTAAATTGTATTAATATAAACTGTATAGCAATGTTAGATTTTTGTTATATGTTTTATTTTATTTATTTTTACTCTTGCAATAATGTCGGACAAATACATGATGAGTTTGTTTAAGTGACAATACTTGAGTTTCAATTATTAGATTGTAAATGTATTCTTACAAGAGTAGAAATAAATAAACTAACTAAAACATGTGACAAAAATTTAATATTACAAATTTGTTTAAACAAATTTATGTGATAGTATTCTAAATATTAAATAGGAAATATAACAATAATATGACAAATTAATTTCTATGAATCGAATTTATATTGTAAGTATTTATATTTCGAGCATTGCTATTTCTTTGTATTTCATTTTAATTACTAAAATCTTAGGCCAAAGAAATTCACATTTTGCATTAGAATTCAATACGCGTGATGAAAAGTCCATCCGCGTTTTATATACACACAGAGACACTACAAGCCCAAATAATCAATTCGGCCCTTAAGAAGGTTTCATGAGCCTGCTACTAAGTTCCTTCCCCTCCAATCTGATTATACCCATTTTAATTAAACGATAAGTATAAAAGCACACTGGAAGCCCAAATAATCAACCCAGCCCTTAAGGAGATTTAATGAGCCTGCTACTAAGATCCCTCCTCAATATTCTGATTATACCCTTTTTAATAAACCGGGTTTAAATCCAGATCAAAGGTTAATAATCTTGGTTTGTATTCAATATATATAAAAAAAGTGATTAAATTATTTACAGGAAACATTACAATCCAAAAAAATTTTAATTATAGGATTTAAAATTATTTTTATAAAATACGAAACGAAAAAAAATATTATTTAAAATATTTAATAAAAAATTTAAAATGTATAATAAATAGTACTTCAAATGACTTTAAAAAAATTTAAAATAATTTTTAAAAGAGTTGAAAAAATAGAGACAACAATACCATGGGTATCGTAATGAATCCCAAATATAAAAACTTTAGTTAACTTTGTATATTTAAATGATATGGCTGGCTATGTTTCATAATATGTACTTCAAACTCAACAATCGCATGATTTAAAACTTCAAGTAAGCTGTGCAAACCAATAATGGGCCTTTTACTAAGACCCATCAACTATGCTGTGATTACACTATTTCATGGCACCTTTCCTGTTTCAAATTTTCAATGCATAAATGTAGGTACAATTGATGGTTTCTCACAAACAAGTGGGGAGTGTAGTGTAAACCCTGCTGGCTCAAGCACAATTGATGTATTCTCTCAAAGACTGAATGTTAATTTGTTTATTCATATGGAAACAAGAAGATCTTCTCGAGACAGATGAATTTAGATTACTGATAATTGTATTTCCCAAAAAATTTGTAATTAAATAATCATATTGTCAGAGAGGTATATATCTATCTTATGGATGCTGCTGCAGACTAGAATTAGAGTTACTCCTGCTAATTCTTTGGTTATGGCTTTTGTCCCTGAATGTTTCCAAGAATCATGTTCTGGTGACAGTTCAGCAAAATAATACCAAGTTTTCTCGAGAAAAAACTAGAAAAGCTATGCGTTAAGTTTTATGAAAGGCATGCAAATGAAGAGTACTTCTCATAGGAAGAAAAGTCCTGTGTTAATCATTAAGGCTTATTGATTTCTAGGTAAATTAAGCATACTTGTAATCAGTTACTTTCAGATGCATTGAATGGAATCTCAGTAAATATATAAAGAGCTAGCAGCCACAGCTTTGAAGTAGATGATTACATGCCAAACCCATTCATTTGAAATCATATTATTGTACTATTCTTGACGGCTTGGGTTATGCCGACTCCTGTTGTCGATTGCCAGTTAATCAACTTCGCTGTCTTGATCAACTTTTTTTACCATCCCTTTTGTCGGTAGGAAGCCCTCCAATTCTTACCACTTTTCTCTTTATTACCACTTCTTGCCCTAATTGTGATAGGTATATATTAGACTGTTAGGTGTACTTATTAGCTGAGTTAAAATTATTTAATTTTTATTATATTTATTGTTAATAACTTGATGCATAATTTAAATTTATTTACATAAATAAATAAAAAAAAATTTAAATCAAGAAAAAAATATTAAAAACTGTAAAATCGATATATATATATATATATATATATATATATGACCATTAAGTATCTATAAGTTTATTTAATTGTTTGTTGATCATTTAAACTTGAATTTTGAAAATTTTTTTGTCACTTCGAGTATATTTTTATTCATGTATGATGAAGATTTAATAATTTCTTATGATTTACTTTATTAATTAACAATCAATAATTTGATCTTAGTAAGATAGAAGTCTATATTATAAAAGTATTTCGGTCCTTTTTATTCTATGTAAAAAAAAAAAAATTTATGTAATTGGTTCTTGTCTGCTTTTTACAGTTAAACATATTGTCCTTAGAAGTTTGAAAGTTGAACTGAATAAATTAATATAGATAATATAAAAGTTTTTACTTTAGAACTTGACCCAAAAGGCGAGTTTAAACTTTTAACACAAGAGAAACCTAATTATCTCAGTAAGAATCATATAAATACTGACCACTGGAAGTTTTTCCTCCAAAAGTTTTCCTAAGAATTAAACCACTTCATTCGTCGTCAAAGACCAGATGCCTTTCAGCTTCCTTGACCAAATTATTATGGTTCCTAACATATATAGAAACTCAGTGCAATGCTATGTCTTCATGGGAAAAGAGAGATGCCATGTTAAAAGTGACATGGTTTGGATCCGAAAGAGAAGAATTGAAGTCAAGAATCTGGCCCCGGCCGGCACCATTTCTTCAAGACTTTAAGAACCGACCAAAGAAAGAGAAGCTTTAACTTTAGATAAAGAAACCCCTAATTAAATTGATTTGGTGAGAAATCATTGAAGCAGTCTTCGCAAGGTATGATTTACTTGGAAGTTATTATAAAAGGTTATTGAATCTATCGATTGATATAATCATTTTTCAAAGACTAAATGAAGGGAAGCCTATGTAGTTGCACCATGGTAAAAAAAAATAATAGAAGGAATCAACTAAGCAACTAATGATATAGATATATATATATATATATATATATATCCAATACTACATTGTTAAAGATGGATGCCATGTTGAACAACAGAAGTGAAACAAATAACATGACTTGGAAAATAGAGTTCAGAATATTGCACTAGGATAATGGTCAAAAAAATAGAGACAACACAAAGGGAAACAGCTTCAATAAGGCTTGTGAGGCTTTGACATGAATTATCGTTTGTTTTTTTATACATCAAGATATTGACAGAATGGACAGGAAATGCTCTATAAATTCAAAAGCATGGGCAAACAATAACATAATGCCAACACTAATGCATGCGAAATTATGGAGGAGTGGTGGTGGACATTGCACATGCATTTTCTTGATACAAAAAAGGTCTAGAAATAGTCACAAGTGATAGAAATTGGCCCACATTGTGCACATTTTTGTGCTTGTTGTGGTACCTTCAACAGAAAATTTTGGGACAGAAGGTAGGTTGAAGAAGAGAAGGGATCAAACTTTCTTGGGCATGAAGTGAAACATAAGATGTCTTGGCTTAGAAACAAAAAATAATGGGACCTTTGTTTGTCAAAGAAGGGAATTTAAGGGCCATGCAGCCATAAAATACATACTCTCTCATCTCTATCCATACAGGCAGACCGATTTTTTTGGTGGGGAGGACCAGTGTTATTTAATTGCAACGAGCCAAGAACTTGAAGAACATGACAAATAAAAAAGAAAAAAAAAGCATTTGGTTTGTAGTATTTTGTTTACCTGCGAGTCACAGTAGGCCGAAATTAACAGACATGTGGAATATGTAACTTTAGTAAAATGTTATTGCCTAATAGGAAACAATTCCAATGGCAAGTGATGATACAGCTAATCCTATATGATTTCATGCTATAGTTCATAGATGCAGTGAATGATGGTTAAAACTTAAAAGGCTATTTTGTATATAAATCATAATATATAGCACAAATTATTAAATATTTATTTTTATTGTTAGAATTTGGATATAACATCGTAAATTGAGTATCTAGTTTAAAAGATTAATTTATTAAATAAGATAATTTATTCTTTTTATAAATTTATGGATCACATTCAATGAGATTCATACTTTATTACTCATAAATTTGTTGACGCTCTCGAACTATCAATTTTCTTAACGATTATTTGGATATTGAGGTATATAAAATATACAAAATTTTATACAAAATATGTTCAAACAAATTGATGTATTAATATTATATTTTTGTCAAATTTCTCACATTATTCTCGTAATATAATTATCATTAGAGTAACAGAATAACAAAAGATACATTGAATTTTATCTATTAAAATTATCACATGATACAATAAATTAAAAATTAGAGAGAAAACTGAAAATTCTAATAAAATAAATAAATTAAGTGAATTATTTTTATAAATTTAATTATAAAATAATAAATATAACCTCTAGTCATAGGAAGGAGATTATATTATTATATCTAGGATTTGTGACGATTGCATGAAAATGAGATATAAAAAAAAGGTTAAATATATAGCAATTTTTATTGACTTACCAAACGTGGGGACGATTGTGTAAATTAAAAGTAATCTTTTAATTCGATCACTTTGCCATGAAAGGTTAGAATTTAAAGTCCCCAAAGTTATTATACTTTTTGTTTATTTTTGTTTGCACACGGTTGGCCCTTACCTACATAATGACAAAATTATGTCAAACTTGTGTTGCTTGCTTCTTTATATTTCAACCATTCATCAATTTCCTCTCTTTGTATCTTGTTATGGAAAATATATAATTTCCCATCATCACCCTTTTTTCTATAAAAAAGAAAAAAGAAAAATAAATTAATAGCTCATAATTACACTTCCATAATAAGTGATGAATTCTAAATTTCATTTGTTACAATTCACTCTTATAAAATAAAATAAATTAGATAATCAAGATAATAATTATTCGTTAATGAGTTTGTTTTAAATTGAAATATTTTAAATTTTAAAATATAATTTTTGTGAAATAATATTATCAATAACTAATAAATATGAGATTAAGATGTTGAACATTATTATATATTTTCTTTTGTATCAAAATTTTGCTTTTTCTGTATCTAATTTGTCTTCGTCAAGATAGTCAATAAAAGTATGCTAGCTTAAATATGTATTCAATATTATTTTATCAAATGCTTTAATTATTATATTTGTGAAATAAAATTCAAACATAATAACAACAAATAAATTTGAATAAAATTATACCATCACGAATGTTTTCGTGATTGTTATGATAAGATAGTTACTATGTTTCTTTCTCTATGTAATATTTTCTCGAGCAAGGTGGTCTCTTTTCTTTTTTTATCTTTAAGAAAGATATCATTATTAATCATGGAACTAGTTGGACACCAAAGATGAAAATCATGTGATATTGTTTAATAAAGTTCAAAATTGGGGAGGTAACCCTCCATCAACACCTCCCTAACTTTAGACCACTTTGTCTCGTAATCATAGTAATTAGTTCACCTTTTTTTTTTTTTCTTTTTTTTTAATTTTAATTTAATACAACCATCAAGAGTAATCTTCCCCCCACGTGACGTACTCTTATTCTTTATCTCGATCTCTCTCTCTTCCTTTTTTTTTTTAGTTTAAACAAATAACATTTAAATCCATAAGATTACTTTTTGTATAATGTTAGTAGTCTCTATTAGTTAGAAAAAATAATTTTTGACATGATTCACCAAATTAACGTAAATTTATAAGTTTAAATTGATATAAAATAATATAATTATTAAATAAATAATATAACACGACATAATTAATAATTATATCAAATTCTAGTTTAAAATTTTTTACACATGTATTCGTTTATGGTATAATTAATTATTTAAATAATTATAATATATTAACTTATATGTGATTTAATATTTTTTAATAGTTTTAAAAACTTAGTTATATTTATTATATTTTAAAAGGTTATTATATTTATAATAAATTAATTAGAATTTGAGTATATAATATCACAAATATTATAAAAATATATTATAATATACTAAAATAAATATTAAACAAATGACATGATTAAAATTTATTTAAGCGTTTAATAATTGTGTTGTGCTAAAATTTTTAATTTATAACATAATTATTAAATGAGTCGAGTTTAAATTGATTTCTATTTAACAAGTTACAATAATTCGAATTATTACTTCTACCAATCACAGTATGCCAACAACTAGTGGCAGGGGTTATTATGATATAAATGGTAAACACATCGGATGTAAAAGTTAATTTTGTAAAATATATGGACAAATTTGATATTGCATTTTTCTTTAATCTTTACATAGCACGTGTGATGGAAAAATTTAAATAAAAATGCAATCAATGAAAAGCCACTCTTCACGGAAGATGAATTAATTTAATCTCTCGAACAGATCAAACGATGATTATTAATTTAAATTCTTGAGCCCACCCAAATCTTTTCTTCAATTGAGGATGTTAATTTATAATCATGACACATTAATCTTAATTATTTCAATATTTTAAATTAATTAATTTACCAAATCCTAAATTAATGAAAAAAAAGACATTAATATGAATTATCAAATAATTCAAAGTGAAATTTAATTAATTTTTCTATTATTTTAAATTAATTAATTATCAAAAAGCTATTCCTCACGTTCCTTGCAACTTTTGCCGGAGCGTGAAATCACGCAACGTGCTTAGAGCGTATGCTGATCAACTCAAAACCGTATAAAAATGACCGTATAGATAATCGTATAATACCAAGTCTAAACTATTTATAGATTGATAACTAATATTCACTAACGCCGTCTTTCCCGTTCTACCATTATTCTTAAATTTGTATATACATAAAATCGGAATTAAAAATCTAAACTAGGTCTTACACGTGTCAACTCTCACACGCGCGTCGGTTAAAACTCCGCGAACGATCTCCGACATGTCTCGGCAGACGGTGACGGTAATGGAGAAGGCGGCATTGACGGCGGTGGTGCCCTCAAGTTTTGAAAATACTCCCTTATGTTTAATATGCCACCAGTTGTTACTTTCTCCGTTAAATCAGTGTCCTCCCTCGACGGAATGAACGGTGGCCGTAATACGTCTGTTAGTAGGTCCCACCTTACACCTTTGAAGAACACGTGCTCCTTGATCTCGCATGCTCCTCGTTGGTAGCCCAATCTTTTCGTGGGATCCTTCTCTAGTAACCGTTCGATCAAATCCGTCAAGTCTGTACGTTGCCCAACAAATTCTGGCGCTTTCATCAGAACATTTCGAAACGTTTCTTTCCGGTTCTTTCCTTTAAACGGCGTCGTTCCATACAACATCTCGTACGTTAAAATTCCCAGGGACCACCAATCGACAGCGAACTCGTGTCCGTCCCCGCGTACTATCTCAGGCGACACATACTCTTCGGTGCCCACGAACGAGTTGGATCGTTCGCCGTTGTCGAAACTCGGTTTTCGTCGATTCACAGGGCTGACTCGGGCCGACTTCGCCTTCTTTAACCCGTTTTTGTTGTCGGGTAAAACTTGGATCCACCGGGATAAAATTCTCCTGTGCTTTTTGGGAATCTCTGGTACTGGAAATTTATGGCTATGTTTATCGGTGAAGAAGGTGGTGGAGGAAACAGTGGTTTTCTTAACTAAGTTGCGAGAGAGATCAAAGTCCGTGAGTGTCACGTGACCTGTTTGTTGCACCAAAACATTTTCAGGCTTTAAATCTCTGTAAGCAATTCCCATGTGATGAAGATGTTCTATTGCGCAAACGATTTCCGACAAGTAAAAACGAATGACAGCCGGCGAGAAAACGCGGTCATATTGTCGATACCGGAGAACATTGAGGTCGCCACCTGGGCAGTAAGGGACTGCCCAGGCCAGCAAATCTTCTGTTTCTAAGGATCCGAGTAGCTTCGGAAGAAACGGGTGCGAAAGTCGGGTTAAAACCTGAATTTCCCATCGAGCACGGCGGTCAGCATCGTGTTTTGCATGGAGAGAAGATTTGTCGACCACTTTCAGAGCGAAAGGGCAGCGGGCAGATGGGTCAGCTGTCCGGTCGTGGACCAAGAACACCGTTCCCATGGCTCCTTTGCCCAGAACTTTCAGAGCTTTGAGGTTTTGGAGCTCTAAAGACGGCGGCTTTGGCGGCGGAGTTGGCTGTTTTGGCTCCATATCCACAGAGAGAAATCGAATGAGGCTGTTTTCCGGAGATAGAGAGACAGGGTGGTTTTAAGCGCCGAGGTTTGGCTTATGTAGTTTGTTTTTCCGCAGTGATTTCTGTGCTTCAGAAATGAGGCTAGCTACCTCCCGAGTACATTAAACGAGAAAAATAAAGTAATTAATTAACTGAAAATAAAAATAAAAAATAAAAATGAAAAAAGAGAGAGAATTGTTGGAGTGCTCTGTGCTCCACTATCTCTACATATTCTCTTTTACTGTTTGCTATAATGGTATGCCACGTAAGCAATTGAAGGGGGTGTTCTAGTCATTTAATTAAATTTATCAAGAAAATTGAATTAAAACAGTAACAGATCATGACTATAACAGTACAATTGATCGAAGAACTTTATGGTAAACATACCATAAAGGAAAATAAAGGAAGAATATTGGCACCAAATTGTGCCACTTCACCAAGCACATACTCCATGAAATAATACCCATTACAAAATGTTCTTCCAAATTCGACTGTCCAATTGGAAATCGACAACCAACCCAATGTGGGTTGTACTAGAGAGTCCCTATTGCTTGTACCATTATGCCAATAATTCATTAATGAATTGATTTTAAAAATTAATGCTATTCATACGAAGGTCTTGTAAGTGTGATGAGTTGTTGGTTAATTGAAGTGGAGACCTATTTATTATCCACGTGTAGGGAGTAAATAGATGTTTGCATAGAGCCAAATAAAGATAAGAAAAAGATAGGGTTGTACGGTTTTCACATGGGCATTTCCATAATCTAAGGGAATTTATGTGAACGTGCAACCCTTATGGACAAAAATTTTAGGGTTTGTTGATTCTTATGAACATAGTTTGGTTGCTAATCCAGTTGGTTAAGAATTTAATTTCTTGTTTCAATTATTTAAATTGGCTCGTGAGTTGCACTTAATTAAAATACTATGAATTGACTTTTGATGGGTAAAGTATTAATGATTTGGTTAGATAAACCCACTAAAATTAAGGGTGTTGTCCTATTCGTACAGGACAATTAGGGTTTATTTTGGTGAAAGAAATTTAGGATAAGGGTTTTCATTCCCGGCTATTAAGGGCTATCAATCAATAACTTAGGTACTTTTAAGTCATGTTATGGCTAGTTTAGTTTATAAATAAACCTTGGCTTGGAGGAATATGGTAAGAGAGAAAAGTAGAACAAAAAATAATTTTAAGAGCATACTTTATAATATTATATAAGCATTTTAATTCATTACTAATTGAACTTATTCTTTAAATTTATAAAATGAATAGAATGTGCCATTCAAATTATAAAAAATGATGATAGCATGTTTGAAAAAATTTGTGTTAAGTAAATATGCATTTTCTAATTAATTAGTGCATAAAGTAATTAATTTAATCTATACAATTTTGTTAAGTATTAATTAATTTGTAAAAAAAATTCTCTAAAAAAGTAATTATAATTATGTAATTTTTAAAAAAAAGAAAAAAAATAAAACGTGCATCCCTTAAAACAAAATGGTGGACATAATGATTATCACTTTTTCATCACATCAATTAAAATAACAAAATTTGATTTGCAAATCTTATTACTTCAAATAATCAATGACTATTAAACTAGAAAAACTGATAATTCTTAAAGATTATCATATAAAGTGAGATTTGTTTCAAATCTCTTGATTCAATTTAAAATTATGATTAATTAAATCATGTACAATAATATTATTTAGTATAGTTGGTGATTAGGGTTTCATGTTAGGTAGAATTGGTGGATCAAATGTTACCAACTAATTAAAGCAATAGAAAGGAATACATGGATGCTTATTCTCAACTAGTTGCATATGTTCCGATTCTCTTTTGGTTTTATGATTGATTTTACAATTTCTTTTTTTTGGTTACCCAATATTGTACAAGATTGAGAATTTGAGATGCTTTAAGACTATGGAGGATTAACAAATCCAATTGATATTTTGTGTCTTTAGAGATTTCTAGTCAAAATTTTGGTTTTTGACTAATTTTTCAAAACAAAATAAACTTATGTGCAAAAAATCCAAATTCTTACAACTAATTTTTGTCTATTTTGATGGCTTTTTCTTTGTAACTCCTCTCAACCTATCCATATCACTTTGACAAGCACATTAAAATAAATAAATAAGAAGATTTATGAACCAAGAATAATTCATGGTATAAACTTACTAGTGAAAATAAAACTACATAGAAAAAAATTAAAATTAATCACAATAAAATAAATAAAAATTATCTTCTCAATGTATTATGAAATTCAAGCAAAGGATGCAAATAAAAATTAAAATAATATCAAATTTTATGTGAAAAATCTTTAAAAATTCATAAAAAATTTTAAGAAAAAGAGAGTGGCTGACTTTACTAAGACGAAGAAAATCAATAGTTATAATATTTTGCCCTAAACACACAAATATATTGAAATCCTAATGAGCTCAAGTCTCCTTATTTTTGTGTGTTAATATACTGCATTGGTTATAAATTATGAGTTACAAATTCATTGCAAGGTTTACACATTTTGTAAGTTATGAAAAATATATGGATATAATAAAAGATAAAGAAATTAAAATTATTAAATAATATATTTTTCTTTTTTCTTAAATAATGTGTTAATATTCGATTAATAAGTTGTTTAACATAAATATTATAAGATTTAATTATTAAATCATTTTAGTTTAGGTCATTAGATGAATATTTATTTCGTCTTTTTGACCAAATGGGTTCCTATCGGGGCCATGTACAAAGTATATTTACTTTCTACCATTAGTTTATCAAAAAAAATTTATATATTTCATAAACTTAAATCAAACTACCCAAAAACCTATTAAAAAAAGAAATTAAAATATTCCCTTTCTCTACTTAGGTCCGACAATAGAGATCGATTGTTTATTTATTTATTTGAAAGTGACTAAATCATTTAAAATTTTTATATATGCTTGCTTCTTCACATGTTGTTGTTGTATTCAGTGTTGATTGTAACAATTCAGCATCAAAGATCAAAATCTGTGGTCCTACATTGCGATTACCTCTGTGAAATGAAACTATTGTAATACCATTAATCAACATCCATCTGATCTTCGGGTCCACCCTTGATCTTCAAGTGCATTAATATCATTGTTTTGATGGGATCATCTTGGCCATCGGATCGATTAGGTTTTCCATATCTGAATATAGAAGTTCGTATTCTAAGATAGGATCAAATATATTTATTCTCTTGGATTTGTTTAGAAAATTAAAGAATCCAAACAAATGGGCAAATATATTTGAAGGAAAAGGAAAGGAAAAGGCAAAGCAAATGTGAGTATGAAGAAAGAATTAGTTCTTGTCTCCGTTAGCGTTGTTTCAAAGCATGTCTATTCCTTGTATTTTTGCTTACATATATATTTGGGTATAAAGAATGCTTCAAAATGGAAATACATAGATGAAAAATAAAGTGCTTAAACTACATGTCGTTTAAGCTTTCTATATATTATCTTGTAGAAGTAAAACAATGATTAATATAATCAAATTACCTACATCTCATTTGGTAAGAAGAGACAATCAAATTTCCACTTGTGGGTTTTCTTAGCCTAAAAGGACTTCTAATGATCATCAATCTTAACTTCCCTTTACTTATTCAATAATTTTGATTCAGTATGATAATTAATTATCAATCATTGCCAATTAGCTTCTAACCTTTTGTAGGTGGTTATATATACATCAAATACAATGATTAGATTTAGACTTAAAAATTAAACTTACCACATGATATGCAAAATGTTATCATTATAGTTAGGAGTAATTAAACAATTCTATCACCATATTATCCCAAAATATATAAACATTATATAGAATATGTTTGAGATTATTGTATATGTACTTTGAAGTATAAAAATCAAAATATTTGATAAATATCTGATTTTAAATGACATCTAATAATTATCACTTGTTCTCTTATTATATTTGATATTTAAACTTAAATTCTATAGTTATACATATGACATTACTATTTTAAATATTCTAATAAAGTCTACTTGTATAAAAAAATTCGAACTCTACTTGCATAATTGATCTTAGGTAATTTAATTGATGTCGATAACTTCTAAATGAGTTTAGACTTCTTGTGTTTCAAAATAATGTTGAAGAACTTTAATTAATTGTTAACTTTAATAAAGGTTAATCAAACAACTTTACAAAGCGAATTACTGCATGCATGCTTGTCCATATGTAGAATTTTTTAGTAGTCTTTATAATCAATATTCCCTCATATCTTCATAAGACAAAGATTAAAGACATGATCAAACAGGTAATTTCTTGTTTATTTAGTAGAAAAAAGCCAGCTAAATTTCTATGTAGTGTTGGTGTAGGCCAAGCAGCCCCATTCACATTCAATCAATTGTGTTAGGCAAAGCCTATGGTTTATGGCATAACTTTACTTAATTTCATGTGGGTTTTAGATGTTGGCATGTAGCCACAACATATACAAGTAATTCTTTGGAAAAGGATCCACCAATTCAAACCCCATGTTATCTAACTTTAGGTTACACGAAATCTTTTACACTATTTTCTTTGTGGCCCTCTTTTAAGCCAATGTTGGAAACATCATAAGCCCACCACGAAATTAAAATTCTTTATATTCTTTTTTGAAGTTTCATAAAATGTTTTCCTGTCTGTCATCATTTGGTGGGAGAAAATGTAAGCTTCCACCTAAGCTCTTAAGTAAAAGCAAAGAAGACAAACTGTTAATTATATTATTCCTCCACCCATGTCAAAGTTAGAAACATATGTACTTTAAAGAAAGAAAAGATAAATTTACTTTGATGATGCTCTTGTCGGCCATGATTTCACCATATTTAAGAAACCCTTTTGTTATATCAATTGGATATGTTCTCGGATCATTGAGAGGGAAACACAAACTTATTATTTGTATATAGTGCAAGATGTGCATTTATATTTTTAGTTTATCTTGAGTTTATATTGGTAAATTGACCAACTCTATGCACAATCAAATAGTTCTTGCTTATGACTATCATAATTTGGCTTTAATAATTTGTTTTGATACTTATGTAATTTTATATTTTTATTAACAAAATACAAAATTTATTAATCGATTTCACCATAATAGTATCACTCGTCAAATTATATTATTTAGATATATAAATTAAAAATTTTACAAAATTATTTTAAATATTTTTATTTTAAATAACTCTATGCTATCATCTATAATACAAGAAGAATATGTTAATTAGAGCAATATTCAAACCCTAATTAATAATCAAAAACTTCTTTTGTATTTAATATTAATATTTGACTGGTTGGTTCCACCATGTTGACTTTTGATCAACTTCAAGAGCACTCATAAAAATTAAAACACACACGGACGCAAGAGCAAGCACATACTAATGTAGAAGATATTGCCAATACACTCATCGATCAACTTCAGAAAGAGATCATTGTTATTGTATAATAACTTGTTTGGATTTTTTGGAGGCTCCTTCAATAATGCTTAAGGTGGGCAACACGCATTGATTTTGCTTTACTTTATTTTTTTCCTCTGTGCATGACCCACCAACACACGCGTCCATTTTATGTGCTTTTTTCGTCAGAAAACCATTAGAACTATTATTCCCATTATGACTTCGTAAAATTATGCAATATACGTTACATTTATTTTGGTATAATTGTTCTTTGTGATAGGCATTACAAAACTGCTAATACCACCTAGAGACAGTCTGAAGAACAGATGATATAGATGGTTAGTTGGGATCTTAAAAATTTAACTCAAAACTAATTTAATATTAAATTTAATAGATTCATACTTCAAAAATTTGTTTAAAATTTTCAAAAATTTAGGAAAACTTAGGGTAATCTTGATACCACCACCTAAAAAAGGGTTCAAAAGGAAAAAAAAAAAAAAGTGAAGAGTTTGCTTTTCATTTTTAAATTTTATTATCCTTTTCTTTTTAATTTAATTATTATAATGATTATTGTAGACACTGATGACATGGATTGAATTCAAGTATAGTATCATTTCAAAAGAGTACAATGTGAAAAAGGCTGCAAGTGGCCGGTATTTGGAAATTATGAGCTCAAATGCCTTCGTGTAAGTGTGGTAGCCATTGCCATTATATTGTTATAAATGAACTAATAATTTTGGAAATTATTGAGATAGTAACATTACCTACAGAAATCCAACATGAAAAGGAAACAAAATAAAGGTCAAATACTTTCAGCTCTTTCCACTAAGCTAATTCTTCGAGTGGGAAAAGGGATTTTTAGTTCATTGACTTTTATTCTATTAAGGGCACTTTATCACCCTCAAATTTCTTCTACCGAAAGGCTACCAGAAATCAATTATCAAACCTATTCTCCATTCGTGCACTAACTTTTCATTATCCAATTGAAAACTTCCATTTTGTTTTCCTTATTAATTGTTGCAATTGAGTTATTTTGCTTAATTTGCAACATGAATTCGTAGAGAAACTCTATGATTTGGACAGCAACGCTAAATAGGCCCAGTGGCCCAAAATCATCTCCTATGCTTATATTACATGGGATGACAATAGTTACAAAAAAGTGTATCTCTATTGTTGTTTCTCTGCCAAAGAAATATTAGTCGAATCCATGCTTATGATTTGAAACGGAAGAAATTCTACAATGATAGGATAGAACTTATAGCTTGTATGAAAGTAAGAGTAAGAAGAATAATAGCGGCAATTACAGAGACGATAAGGGATTGAGTGTAGAAATAATCTTGTTTCAGTATGGCAATATCTATTCGGATCTTCAACAACACGAGAATGGTAGAAATAGCTGAAATTTAAAGTACTTTGTTTGACAATGTTATAAAAAAGAGTTGATACACCTTCATTATCCCTTAGCCTCGTCATTTTTTTGATAATCAAAGCGATGACATTGCTCAAAGACGAAGAAATTTCTTGAGTAAAAATTCGGTCGGGCTCCGTATTTGGATTTGTGAAACTTCCAATATCCCCGTTACGGAATCTTACAATATTTTTGCTCGATCCCAATTCAAACTTTACTCCAGCTTGGTGTAGTTAGAATTTCTGCATGTAAATGAGAATGCAGAACACAAGTTCACAAGAAATCAACAAGATGATCAACCCTCGAATATTTTTTCCTCATCCAAATTCTCCACTAACCCTAAGTAACACCAAAATTCTGTTGAAAGCTACGAACAATCTTAAGCAAGGAAATTCTCTCGTCTTTGTCGAAGGATATCACAGCTATATTGGCTTGCGAAAAAGATATCCACAAGAATGAAGAATGGAATCCGAATTTCTGGCAACCACAAGTGATGATTTACATCTATTATCATCATGGTTCATTATATCCAACATCATTTTCAGCAAACTGACGAATACAAATGGATGTCATCAGCGAAGAATATTATTATAGACGAAAGAAAATCAAAGAGTCCGAACAAATGCAACATGTAACACGAAATAAATTATCTATTAATTAAAAATTTTAAGTTAGAATAATCTTTAAAAAGGAGCTTTTTTTATTTATATTATAATCGATAATCAACATTATTAAAGAAAATCAGAGCATCCGAACAAATGCACAAATATATTTAAAGTGAGAAGAAAAAGGCAAAGAAAGTATGAGTATGAAGAAAGAATTATTTCTCGTCTCTGCTGGATTTGTTTCAAAGCATGTCTATTCCTTGTATTTTCGCTTATATATGATATAATATTTGAGCATAAATATTGCTTCAAAATGGAAATATACAAAGATGAAAATTAAATTGCTTAAACTGAATGAGGTTTAAGCTTTGCATATATTATCTTGTAGAAGTAAAACAATGATTAATAAAATCAAATGCCTCATTGGGTAAGAAGCGATCATCAAGTTTGAATTTGAAATCAAACCACTTTTTTTAACATTAATTCTTTGAACTTTCAGTTGAAATTGCAGATCAGAAAATTAATTCTTTGGACTATCACTTGAAATTGAAAGGATTATATACTAATTTGACATAATACCATTATACAAATTAAGACTCCTGAATATTGTCTTTAACAATGTTGAATTTTAGTATAACAAAGTCATTAAATTAATTTTAAACTCCAGAGAATAGAGTGATCATTCAACTGAAGAAGGTTAGGTTAGGGACTTGTTTAATACAAATGGATAAATTATGAATTCTCTTAAAATGTATTAAAATTAGGACCATAATAATTAATTAGATTTAACTGTTTTAGAAAGGAATTAACTGGGTTGGTAGTTGTATATTATTCCTGATTTCAAAATAATAATAATAATAAGAATCTCTCCTACTTCGTATGCTATTCACTTTATTTCGTTACATTTTTGTTTAGTATTTCTCTATAAAGCACAAAAGAATAAATGCACTTTTCGATCATATAGATATAAGTAATGGTATCCATATCGAATTTATATCTCCAATGATTCGATACTTAACATACAGTAGTAGAATAATATTATAAATAATTTTAAAAGTTGTTAAAATATATTGTTCATTTGATAAATACCACGACATTTGGGTTAGAAAATTTAGGATTCAAATTTGATGTGTCTGGCTTTACTCTATATATAATAGTGTTTGGTCATGTATGTTGTATGCCATTGCAGGCTATAGACAGAGCATAGCACTGTGAGTTTTCTAGTTCTTTTTAGTTTTTGTGTCCAATTCACTTTTCTTTTCGACTTCAAAAATTCTGGGAATGTTGTCTTGATTATTCTGTTGTTAGCTTGATATAGTTGCAGTCATTAATTTTGGTGTTTTCTAGTATTGTTTTCTGACATTTACTGTTTCAATTATGTTGTTGCTACTGCAGCAAAGCAAGCGACAGAAGATGGATAAACGCGAACATGCATCGGTTGATATCGATGAGTTAGCAAATTCTTTGACAGGGAAGTTCGAGACCTTGAAATCCTTATCAAAAGATTGCTGCATCTACAGAGTTCCTCCGCACATACGGCTTTTGAATCCAAGTGATTATACTCCGCAAATAGTTTCAATTGGCCCCATTCATCATGGAAAGGAAAGGCTTAAAGCTATGGAAGAGCATAAAATGAGATACCTACAGCACTTTCTTGATAGAACTAAGGTAAGTATTAGGGATTTTATTGCATTGATAAAGAACAATGAAGCAAAATTGCGCAAGTGTTATGCAGAAACCTTTGACCTTGAAGGCGATGACTTCGTACGAATGATTTTAGTGGATGCTGTCTTTCTCATTGAGTACTTTCTTAGAGGTTGTAAAGATAATTTGGTAACTGATGATGATCGTGTCTTTAGAAACCCAAGGATAGAAATATATTATGACTTGTTGCTGGTGGAAAATCAGCTTCCATTATTCATTCTCCATGACTTGTTTAATCTAGCCAGAAATGCAACATATGGTGAATATGACGAGGAAATTTCCTTAACCACAATTACCCGTTGGTTCTTGGAAGATGTTCTCAGCCTTCTCTCGATAGACAAAAATTTGTTAGAAAATAAATATTCTGAAGCTGAACATTTTCTTGATCTGCTAAGGCTCTGTCTTCAGCCATCCCAGTCGACTGCCCATACTGAAGTCGAAGTTCCAAACATACCCTCTGCAACAGAACTTCACCAAGCTGGAGTCAAGTTTAAGGTGGGATCAAGCAGAAATCCACTTGACATCACATTCAACAAAGGGATTTTGGTAATTCCATTTATTCGGGTATATGATGAGACGGAGCGTTTGTACCGAAATATTATAGCTTTTGAGAAGTGCCATGGCAATAACCTATATTTTAATAGTTACGTTATAATGATGTGTTGCCTCACCCAAACAGTAAAAGACGCGGAATTACTCATTCAAAATGGAATTATTGAGCTCGGCCTCGGGAATGCTGCAAGACTGTCAACTGTTTTTCGCAGCCTTGACAAAGACTGTATTCAGGCTCCTAATTTCCAATATTATGATCTCGTTAAAAATCTACGGAGCTATTGCGATTACCCCTGGCACAAGTGGAAGGCAACCTTGAAGGAAGATTATTTCAGGAATCCATGGGCGTCAATCTCCGTCATTGCAGCAGTTATTCTCCTTGTTCTTACCGGCATACAAACAGCTTGTTCTATCATCGCCCTGTAGGATCTACTACTTCAATTTTATCTAGATTTCGTTTGTGTATTGCCAGTGCGTTTATTTGCTTTATAATAATATCTATGAGTTATGGCTTTCGAACCTTTTCGTGGCATTTGCTTCCCCTCCCACCCACTCCTCCTGGGGATCAAATGGATAAATCTACTCCTGAAATGTTATCGCTTAAAATTATTTAACACAAAACTACAACTGTAAAGCAACCTTACCGGTGGAGTTTTATACAAATAAAAGATGCTCCATTATTTATATCCTTCAGATTTATCTATAGATATTAATAGAAAGCAGAAGGCAAATTAGCAACCGCATAATAAGTGATTGATTCCTGGACTTCTCGGAATTGTTGTAATAACAATTGAGGTAATATTTGTTTATTTATTTATTTAAAATTTAACATATTTAANATAATGAAGCAAGGTCAACTGTTTTTAGAAAAATTTGCGAAGAAGCTATTGTGCATTCTAATTTCCAATATTCTGGTCTTGTTGAAAATCTGCAGACCTATTGCAGAGACACTCGTCATAGATGGAAGGCAACCTTGAAGCAAAGCTATTTCAACAATCCATGGGCATCTATCTCCGTCCTTGCAGCTGTTATTCTCCTTGTACTTACCATCATACAAGCAGTTTGTTCTATCATCGCCTTGTAGGTTCTACTATTTTAATTTTATCTTTTCATTAAGATTTCGTTTGCGTGTATCGTCAGTGTGTTTATTTTCTTCGTAATAATATGGAAATGCTATTGCTTAAGAATTATGAATCGATGAAATAGCCTTAACACAAATATACAACAGCAAATTATCGTGTGATATTTTTAATGATTTAATATTTTTTTTAAAAAAAATAGTTATATACAAATAAATTTAAAAATAATTATGTCATTTTATATTAACTCAAAATTTATAAATTTGTATATAATTCGTATTGATTATCATGTCAAAAATTACTTCTTATTTCATCAAAGAACATTGTTTTATAATACTATAATTTTTCATTATTACAGAACTTCACTGATTTATAATATCTTCATTCAAAAAAAGTTGGTTACTTTCTTTTTTGCCTATTATTGGATGGTGGATAGTGTCTCGTGCATGATTAATTATATATCACACGTCCTAATGTTAATCTAAGGAAAATAGCAAGATTTTCCAGCAGATCCTTATTATAATATGGAAACGGTCCAATTGGAGACCTAAGAGAATTTGCATATTCACCGTTTTGAGACAAAAGAGCCCAAAGGTTTATAATATTAGGCTTATAAAATTATTGGTGTATAAGTTAATGTAATCTTGATATATTGTCATTATTTATTGTACACTATTGTAAAAGTTCATAAAAATGATTGAATTAACGTAGGAGATATAATAAGAATTAAATAAAAATTTATCATCATAAAACACAATCGAATAAACTTTTGTATATGAAAAATATATTTCTAAAATTATAAAATAATTATTTTTATAGCACAAAATTTTTTATAGAGTTAACAGAAGAGAGAGAGAGAGAGAGATTAGAGGAAAGAAAAAATTGTAGAAACAATAAATAAGTGATTATCTTGAATAGTTATTTTATTCACTATGTAAAATAATATTCATATGTGAGGGTTATTCTTGAAGTAGTTAAAAATATTAAAATTAAGAATCTAAATTAGAGGTTATTTAATAAAATTATTCATCATAATAAATATTATGTAATTTTTTCTCAATTTTCTTTTTAAAAAATATATAATTATGAAAAACACAAATGATGAGACGAAAACCTATGTACAAAGATATCAAATATAAATGATTACTTATATTTCTTTTATTTTAATCCATTATTTTCATGCCCAAAATTTGGTTTTTCTTTTTTCATGAAGTAATATCAGAAAACACCCAATGTGATGGACCTGTCTTGCAGCATTTCTCTTTCGCAAAAAGCAAGTATTTTCTTCTTCTTCTTCTTTTAGGGTTTTTCGGGAGGGTGTTTAAGGCTTTTGGGCTGGTTTCAAAGGGTACTACTCTCAGCAGTTTTTACATAAAATGTCCATGGTTAGGAAGGTCGGCATTTTGATAAAAATTTTGTAACAATTCTTTGAATATAAACTTACCAAAAGATAGAGATATACAAGGTGTACTAATCTGAATTCTTAATTTTAACAAAATAGTTAATGTCAAAAGATGTTAAACAGATCCAAAATTCAATGTGAACCTTCTGCATACAAAATTTGGGATTTGTCTTGCACCCATAAACTGACATGGCAGATTACAAAGACCCACTGAATCTGAAAACTTGGTCGACTTTTCTTAACAGGTAAAAAAAGCTCTAACTTCAACAACAATTAATAACCCAAAAAATTGAAAATTAGGGCTTTCTCTTAGCAGAGCAGACCTACATCTTTAGGTTTTTCCCGTTAAAAAATTTTAAAAAAAAAAAAAAGCATTTTAAATTGTAATTCTTCATAAGATTGTCACATATCAGTCAGTCATTCCACATTGTAAAAAACCCCGGGTTCGTTCCCTGAACTGAATCTCCTAACCAATTTCCATAGCTACCAGAAGGCATATCGTAATCAACCTTAACCTTGGCAAGTTCCTCCGCCGTAGTTCCGTCGGAAGAATTGGAAGTCATACCAATTCCATTTCCGATATATGCTCCACTGTAACTCCCACCCGAGCTTCCATTGTTCTCAATCAAAGAAGATGAATTTGATCCCATGTTCACCAAACCATGAAGCAAAGCTGCATTGTTTTGCAGATAGGTATTGTAAAAATGAGTGTTCTGGCCTGATTGATGCAAATAATTATTAGAACCTGCTGATTGCTGGTGCAATTGTAGCTGTGTCTGGATATAACTTTGTTGAAACAAAGGATCTTGTGCGTACTGAGAAATGTCCTGGTTTTGTAAAGATAGTAATGGCTGTTGTTGTTGTTGCTCAAATGGTGTTTGCATTAGAGGATAAGCTTGTGACCTGCCGGAGCTGCTAGAGCTTCCGTATTGGAAACTTGAACCAAGAGATATCATTTCTTCCCGTCTTCTCGAAGTTTCGAGAGCTTGAGCTTCCTTCAGGCGCTTCGCTGCACCACCTCCAATTGGAAGAGTGTTGCTTTCGAGTATCGCCTTCACATCATATCGACTCATGTCGAAATTAGTCACTGCGTTTAGGCCTCTGAACTTTATCGCCGCAATGTCATATGCTTCGGCAGCTTCCTCCTCCGTACCTTAATGGATTATATTACACATTTTTATTTCAGGTTGTTGTTTGTATGGAGAAAGCTTCAATTATTGCATGGAAAAAGCACATTAAACTTACTGAAAGTTCCCAAGTAAAGATCTTTGTTTCCTGCAACTCTCCCAATCCTTGCCTGCCATCTTCCATGCTGGTGATGCCTGCTTGAAGACATTGATATATAAGTGAATAAATGCGAAGACAGAGAGAGAAGAGATGTATTAGAATTTGTTTTACCTTGTAACTCCACGATACATGGATGCACCTCTTGAAAAGCCACTACTCTTCCTATAATTGATCATCGAATGAAACTAATTAGAAATTGCATAATCTAATTATATAGCTTATTTCTTTACAGTAAATTTGATACCTATAATTTCAGTAAGGTAAAATATTTTATCACTTACCTTCTAATTGAGGCCACAAATTCCTGTCTAGTCATGTGCTTCATCTCCTCCAATTCTTTCTCATAGTTACTGATCTGCAACAATAAGAAAAAAAAATTAGACAATCTACACTCGAGAACGAGCTACTACATATATATATATAGTAACAGAAACACACTGGGAAATTGGTAGTGGTGGAAGTTCCCCAGTACTTGAGCGCAGCTAGATCATAAGCCCTAGCTGCTTTTTCTTCTTTGTCATACCCACCTGCTCAAAAAAAATAGTAATAACAAATGCTTTGCGAACGACTTTAGGATAACAATGAGAAAAAGAAAAAGAGAGTTGAAGGAGAAGACTCCGTAAATAAAACTTTACTCACCCAAGTATACTGCGAACCAAAATAGAAAGCAAAACAACCATAAAATCAAGAGAAATAGTTAGTATTAATGTATCCAAATTCTACTTAGGTTAAAATTAATAATAAAAATACCAAGAAACATATTCGTAAGGCTTACCTTGTCGTCCTTTCCTTGATTGCCCTTCCCTTCTACAGCTATTATCCCAAAGATGAGCTTCATATCTTCCAGTCCATCTATGTCTATAATTACAGAACATTAAGGAAATTTTCACAATCCAAATTAGACACATAAAGTTGCAACGCTAAACTCTTGAAAGGAGATCAAATACTACCTTGTTACGCCGCGATATATTGATGTTCTTTGGCCGAAAGTGTCCAGAGTTCTTCTAGGAGCAGCCTCAACGATAGTAGTATTATTTTCACCGCTTGTTTCACAAGTTGAACTCGAACCTTTGCCGCTACCCATGGACAATGTCAATGCTTGCAAATTGTTAGTATTTTCTTGAAAATCATAGTTACCAGCTGAGGCCGCTACTAGAGTATTTTGCACTGGAACTATGCCGTTGTTTTGGAATAGGTAATCTGCAGATTGATCATTTGGTTGAATTTCGTTGAAAGCCATAAGATCTGACTGATTCTCAGATTTGCTCACACCAAGAAAATCTGCAACCTTTGGAACTTCATTACTTCCATGAGTATTAATCAGATTCCACTCTGTAAATTACAGATACATATAAGAAAAGGGAAAAGAGTGAATAAAGAAAATGAAGAAGATAGATTTTCACCTTGGCTTTCAAATGGGTTGTCTATATTATCACTGACTAACCCCAGATTGAATTGATGGGACTGTGCTGGTAAAGTAGTATGAGTAGGAGAAAGTGGAAAGGAAAGCCAGTTGTTTGAATTCATTGAGCCCGTGATATTCTTTTGCTAATATCAATCTTTGGATACAACTTTTTATTATCCTTCAGCAAATCAAGAAACCTTCACCATGAAACAAAACACAATAAGAACACATGTGATATAGATAATTCTTCAGATAAACCAAATGACGATTAGGGTTTGCTATCTCTCTCTCTCTAAATGCCCAGTGCTTGAAGAAGATTATGCTGTGGGGAAAATGAGAGAAGAGGGAGGAAGAGGAGGACGTTGAAAAGAGGAGAAAAATTTTGGGAAGAAAACAAGGTTTTTAAAACCTCTTTTTCTC
>CP135553.1:10129073-10146205 GCA_032402905.1 Khaya senegalensis | reverse complement strand
CGACTTTGAGATCAATTCAATTGGACAAAACTAGCGAGCTGCAATTGAGATTAAGGCAGCAATAAAATTGGATTATGATTGGGTGATAGAGTGGCGAATTTTTTTCTATAAATTTGAGCCTTTCTCACTTCAATTTTTCTTATTCTATTCAATTCCAATTCATCCTAGTTTAATTTTTTTTTCTTCTCATAACTTTTCAATTTTTCTTAGAGTATTATCAAAACTCTAATTGAGTGTATTCTCTAAAATATTTGAAAGAGTTGTATTAAGTGAGGAGTTGTAACCTACTTTTCATAATAAATTTTTCTAATTTGCCCGTAATTTTTACTCTAATAAATTTGTAAGTTTTCAAAATAAATTCTGTGTTATCTATTTTTTATCTTCTATTATCATTGTTATTATTATATAGTAAGCATTGCCCTTATATATAATGAAAATCTAAGTTTCTTATTTTTGTTATTGTGATTATATGGTAGGCACTACCTCCTAAATATTGTTGAAAGTCAAGTTTTTCATTTATATTATATTTTATTATTATATTTGTATGGTTGACAACGCCACCTCAATTATGGAATGTTAAACTTCTTATACACATAATAGGTATTTTGAATTTTATTGATAGTTGCAGTTAAAAGTCTCAAAGTATCCTGACAAGTGGTATCAGAACTCCAAGTTGTTGTACTCATTTAAAGAGGTACTATCTAAGTATGTAATACTTACTATTCACATACACGTAAAATAGTGGGAGCTAGTTCAAGTAGAATAGGATTATGGCAACAAAATTTAACATGAGTAATTTTTCATTATAGGAGATGAAGATAAATGCAGTTCAGAGAAAATATAAGTGCCTGATAACTATTGACGATAGATTGGCAAATTTCACATGTAACAAATGGAATGAAATGAATGAGGATGTAATAGTTGATTTAAATTTGGGATTAGCTGATGAGGTATTATCAAGTGTGAAAAAAAAATACGGCAAAAGAGATATGGGATACTCTTACAAAGTTGTATAAGATAAAATCACTTCACAATAAAATTTTTCTTCAAGAGAAAGTTCTATACTTTTTAAATGTTAGAGTCAATGACTATGACAAAACATATCAACACATTAAAAACTTTATTATCTTAACTCACAACGTTGGGTCATAAAATAGAGAAAAATGAACATGCAGAACTTCTACTTCAAAGTTTATCAGACTCATATGATCAACTTATCATCAATTTGACAATTCAAAGCACTTGTTTCAACAATTTAGTTTTTGACGATATAGCAATAACTGTATTAGAAGAAGAAAACAGGCGTAAATATAACAAAGACATATTAATGAGTTCACAACAAGCAGAGGCTTTACTGGTGATGAGAGGAAGATCAATGGAACATGACTCTAGTTGGAGTTAAAATTTGGTAGCTTTAAATTTAAAAGTAAAAAAAAAGTTAAATGCTACAGTTATGGCAAAGTTATGCATGTGAAAAAGAAGTGTTAGAAAAATTAAAAGAATGTAGAAGCAAATTCAAGCTCTCAAGAAAACATGGCAAGTACTTGTAAAAATGGAAAAATCTTGTATAGCGAGGCAGTAACAATTATTGAAGGCAGAAAGAAGTTTGCTGATGTTTGGCTCATAGATTCAGCAGTAACATGGCATATGACCTTTTACAGAGAATGATTACATCAATACAAACTTATCTTTAGAGGAACTGTATTCATGGGAGACGATCATGCCTTGAAAATTGTTGGTATTGGTACTGTCAAGTTAAAGATGCATAATGGTATGACTCGCATCATCCAAGAGGTACGACATGTGAAGGGCTTTAAGAAGAATCTATTATCTTAGGACAATTGGATGAGATCAAGTATCAAAACCTAAATTCAAAATAGAATCATGAAGATAGTAAAAGGTGAGCTCGTAGTCATGAAGGCAAAAAAAAGTAGCTGTAAATTTGTATATGCTACAAGGAGAAACATTACAGGAAGCAGGGGCATTGGTTGCATCAACAACTTTCGGAGAAAAATCAACGATGATGTGGCATTAAAAGCTTGGACATATATTAAAACGGGACTTGAAAATTCTCTCATAATGGAAATTACTTCTTGGTCTCAAAATTGTATCTTTATCATTTTGTGAGTAGTGTGTCATTAGTAAGCAACACAGATTAAAGTTCAGTATATCTAATTTTAGAAGTAAAAACATTCTTGAGTTAATTCATTTAGACATGTAACAAGCACCCGTTATGTCCCTGGAAAAAGTAAAATACTTTGTGTCCTTTATTGATAACTACTTTAGGAGATGTTTGGTGTATCCAATTAAAAGAAAAGTAGATGTATTTGAAGTTTTTATAGTATTCAAAGTACGGATGAAATTAGAATTTGAAAAAAAGATTAAGTGTCTCAGAACTAATAATGAAAGAGAATTCACCAACGTTAAGAAGGCATTAAAAGGCAATTCACTATAGCATACACTCCCCAACAGAATAGAGTGGTAGAGTGAATGAACAGATCCTTGTTGGAAAGAATGATGGTAATGTTGAGAACTGTAAAATTACCAAAGTCATTTTAAGCAGAAACAGTCAAGTTAATACCACCTGTTATTTGATAAATCAGTTACTATCAATAGTAATTGAGTTGAAGACACCAATAGAGATGTAGATTAGTAAGTTAGCTAACTACTCTAATCTTCGTATATTTGGAAGTCTTGTGTATTGGATGTATAATTCCTAAAAAACAAAGAAGCTGGTTCCAAAATTCAGGAGATGCATATTCTTAGGATATGCTGATAGAGTAAATGAATATTGCTTATGAGACCATCTGCCCACAAGCTAATCATCATTAGGGATGTTATATTTACAGAAGATAAGCTACAAAGAAAAAATGATGATAACACTAAAGAAAATGAACTAGATACTACTACAATTTAAGTAAAAGAAAAATCAAAACATAAAGATTCTTCTAAAGTAATTCCAGAGCATGAAGAATGATCTATTGAGCCTATAATTTCATAAGTTTGACAATCAACTTGTGAAAGAAGAACACCATCTTGACAATTAGAATACATTATAGAGGGCAATGTTACATATTATCTTCTAATAGAAGATGAAGAGCTGTCAACTTTTCAAAAAGCAATAAGTAACTCAGATGCATGTCTGTGGTTGATAGTAATGTAGGAAGAAATTGAAACTTTTCATAAGAACAAAACTTAGGATCTTGTGCCACTACCATATGGAAGAAAGGCCATTGGAAATAAATAGGTTTGGAAGATCATGTGGAATAGCGATGATCAAGTGGAGCAGTATCATGCAAGGTTGGTAGTCAAAGGGTATGCTTAGAAAGAAGGCATTCATTTGAATGAGTTTTTTTTGTCCTGTTGTACAACTTACTATATTCAAAGTAGTCTTGGCTATGTGTGCTACATTGAACTCACATATAAACTAACTAGATGTGAAAATTATATTTCTTCATGGAGAACTTAATGAAGATATTTACATGCTCAAGTCAGAGGGTTTTGCTGAAAAAGAAAAAAAAAACTTGGTTTGCAGGTTGATCAAATCTTTATATGGTCTCAAGTAGGCACCAAGGTGTTGGTACAAGAGATTTGATTTTTTCATCATTAACCTTGAATACAACATATTACACTTAGACTATTGTACGTATTTCAAGAAGTTTGGTGGAGATTTCATCATTCTAGTGTTTTATGTGGATGATATGTTAGTAACAGGCTCTAACAAAAATCAAATCCAAAAATTAAAGGCATAATTAGCTTGGGAGTTTGATATGAAAGATTTGGGATTAACAAACATGATTCTAGGATACAGATACACCAAGACAGAAAAGACATAAAGATCTAGTTTTCTCAAAATAATTATTTAAATAAAATCTTGTGGTGCTTCAATATCTAATATTATAAGCTAATCTCTACTCATTTTCCAATGAATTACAAATTATCCTCAGTTATGTGTCTTAACAATGAAGTAAAAATGATGAAAATGTCTTGAATATCGTATATATCAGCAGTGGAAAGTTTAATGTTTGATATGATATATATAAGACTGAACATTGCACAAGCAGTGGAAGTAGTTAGTCGATTTATGACAAATATTGGCAGAGAGCATTGAAATACTGTGAAGAAGATCTTGAGATATGTCAAGGGGACCTTAGATGTTACATTATGTTATAGGGGATCAAATTTTACTGTCAAAAGTTACGTAGACTCAGATTATGCAGGTGATCTCGATAAAAAAAAATCACTATGAGTTATGTGTTTACACTTGCAAAAGGAGCTGTGAGCTAGGTTTTAAAACTATAAATTGTAGTAACATTATCTACAACAGAAACTAAGCATATGGCAACTACACAAACATGCAAGAAAGTAATTTGGATCAGAAAACTTATAGAGGAACTCAGACACAAACAAGAAAAGATGGTTCAATTTTGTGACAGTCAAAGTGCCTTACATATCTTAAAGAATCTAGCCTTTCATTCTAGGAAAAAGTATATAATCGTTCAATTTTATTTTGTACGAGAAGGAGTGGAGGATAGAAGTGTAGACATGCAGAAGATACACGCTAAAGGTAACATGACAGATATCTTAACTAAGCCAAATAATATTGACAAGTTTGAATGATGTCGATCCTCCTGTGGCCTATCAAAAATGTAAACAACATGAATGGCAAGATAGAAAGAATGGTGTGGAGACATGATTAATTTTCAATCAAATCATTAGTGGGAGAATGTAGAGAATTGGTTGCATTGGCAGCAAAGAAGAATAAGTCAATTTGACTTCTTTTTCATGCAAGCCCACTTTGAGATCAATTTAATTGGACAAAATGGGCGGGCTGCAATTGAGATTAAGGCGGTAATAAAATTGGATTTTGATTGGGTGATAGGGCGGTAAAATTTTCTTATAAATAGGCACCTTCTCCACTTCAGTTTTTCTTATCCTATTCAATTCTAATCCATCATAGCTTAATTTTTATCATTTCCATAACTTCTCAATTTCTCTTAGAATATTATCAAAACTCTACTTGAGTACATTCTCCAAAATATTTGAGAGAGTTGTATTAAATGAGAAGTTGTAACCCATTTTTTATAGTAAATTCTTCTATCTTGCCCGTGATTTTTACTCCAATAAATTTGGAGGTTTTCCATGTAAATTTTGAGTTATCTATTTTTCATCTTCTATTATTATTATTATTGTATGGTAAGCATTGTCTCATATATATAATGGAATATTAAGCATTCTATTTTTGTTATTGTGATTATATGGTAAGCATTGTTTCCTAAATATATTGGAAGGCTAAATTTTTTGTTTATATTATATTTTATTATTGTGTTTGTATAGTTGATAATATTACCTCAATTATGGAAGGTTAAACCTCCTATATATATAACAGTTATGTTGAATTTTATTGATAACTACAGTTAAAAGTTCCAAAACATCTTAACAAGTAACACAGTAAAACAACTAATTGTTTCATATATTCTTAGAAAAATTTTATGTTATAATTAAAAATAATTTTTAATCTAATAGGTTAACAATTGATATATTTTTTAATCAAAATTAAAGTCACATAATGGAGTTTATATTTGTTTATTTCATGTCTTCAGAAATTGTTTTCGAGCATCAATCTTTGGATGGTGCAGATAACTAGCTTAGTGTTGTAAAGTCTGTTGCCTATTAGTGCATAGAAAAAACAAAGAAGAAGAATTCAAATTGACTTCTTCATTGGCTGCATTGATGGCAAAGAAGAAAAAGTCAATTTGACTTCCTCTTCGTGAAAACCAACATGGAAGGTGAATTCTGATTGGGTAATGAGGGCGGCAAATTTTCTTATAAATAGGCGCCTTTCCCACTTCAGTTTTCTTGTCAAGATACTTTGAGATTTTTAATTACAGTTATCACTGAAATTCAAAATAATTGTTATCATATAGGAGGTTTAGCTTTCTATAATTGAGGTGGCGTTGCCAACCATATAAACACAACAATAAAATATAATATAAACAAGAAGCTTGGCCTTTCACAATATTTAGGAGGTAGTGCCTACTATATAATCACAATAATACAAGTAGGAGGCTTACCCTTCCATCATATATAGGATACAGTGCCTACCATACAATAATAATAATAACAGAAGATGAAAAATAAATAACACAGAATTTATGTAGAAAATTCCAAAATAATTGGAGTAAAAACCACGGACAAGGAAGAAAAATTTACTATAAAAAGTGGGTTATAATTTCTCACACAATACAACTCCCTTAAATAATTTAGAGAATATTTTGAAGCAGAATTTTAATAATACTTTGAGAGAAATTGAGAAATTATGGAAAGGAGAAGAATTGAACTGGATTGAATGGTATGAGAAAAACTGAAGTGAGGAAGGTGCCTATTTATAGGAAAATTTGTCGCCTTCATTATCCAATCAGAATTCACCTTCAAGTTTTCACGAAGAGGAAGTTAAATTGACTTCTTCTTCTTTGCCATCAATGCAGCCAATGAAGAAGTCAATTTGAATTCTTCTTCTTTGTTTTTTCCATGCACTAATGGGCAACAAAGTCAAGTGAGTGGGAAATAATCAAGCTGGATCACGTGTGAATGAGGCGTCAAACGATGTCATTTTAATCTACATACTTAGATAATTACGAGTCTCGATTGAGCTTATGAAAATACTAATTCACCTTTTACTTCAATAGCATAATATAATGGAGTTTTGTGTTAAGGATTAAAGTGAGACATACATGAAATATTAGGAAGTTTTGTAGCAGAGTCAAACTAGCTAAACTGTTGTTTTCTGAAACAATGGAGACTAAACTGGAATTCTGTCGATTCGTGTGTGTCGTTTAACATTTGCCAGTTTGTGGAAGCTTTTTCGCAATTTACAATGTGGTATGTCCGACTTTAGACATATGTGTCAATCGAGAGTCATTTACTGCAGGCCACTCAGCGGGCAAATGGCTTGAATTCTTAGTCCTACCACCAAAGGTAGATTTCAAAAAGTGTCAGATATAAAAAAGAAAAAAAAAATGTCAGGCATAAAAAAGAAAAAAAAAGAAAAAAGAAAAAAAAATAGAGGAAATTTATTCTAGAACAAGCTTCGTTCCTTGTTGAAATTGATGAAGTGGGTATTTGTTCTTTGTTTATTCCAGTCTTTGTTATTTTTAAAGAGAAAAGAATAAAGGATCGCCTTTTTCATCTATAAAATCTTAACCCTTGTGAATCCTCAATGAAGTTTCTGACCATACCAAAGGTAGAGATCATGTCTTCAACTGATAAAAAAAATATTGTTTTTCATTCATATTTATTTTGAAAATACAAAAATACGCTTGTAAAGTCTGCACAGAAAACTTATTCACGGAATTCAGTTACTACCACGCACAAAATTGAACCACAATATTGGTATTCTATAATCAGTGGAAACCGAGTAACAAATAAAAAGAATTCCTAGAATCTCTCCACACTAACCTCTATTTACAAACTCACTCCAACACAACTGCAAGGCAAAAAAGAGAGCTGAATATTTTCTGCTAACTGTAAGAATATTTTTTCAATACTATCCTGCTAGCCGGGGGAGAAATTTTCTATGATGTGTTTCTTGGTATTGTGGTTCAAGAATTATTTGATTCATATATTCACCCATATTAAAAGAACTTGATTTAGTCTTTTTGAGCCTTTTCCAGTAATCTTTTTATTGGCCTTTTTTTATTTATCTTTATTGTAATTATATATATATATATATATATCTCAGCAGGTTTTCAGGAAACAAATCAAATTTGTTGCAATATCTAGTTATTAATGAAATTTGCTGTTAATTATGCTCTTCTGCAAACATGTCAGGTTGTTGCATATGAGTATTCATACAAATTTTGTAATGTTTGCCAAGTTCGAGTTCAAAACTTTCACTTGATGCAAAACACCTAAGAAGAAGTAAGTTAAGTTCATATATTAATTAGGGTAACAATATTCGATTTGTCAAATCTTTATATATGTATTTTTTAAAGCCTTAAAACGAGGTTAGTTTATTAAATAAGAAAAAAGGATGATAAGGAGCAACATTTGTGGCTGTCGAGAAGCAATTACAGCCGGCCACTCTGCTGTAAAGTGGCCTCGATGCATCATCCCACTAAAAGGTGTGTCATTTATTTTAAGAATAATATTTGGTGTAGATTTGAATAGTGACAGACCTAAAAAAGGAACAAGAAGACTAAAGGAAAAAGAGAAGAGATTTATTAAAAAAAGAAAAAGAAAAAAAGAAGAAAGATTCGTTTTTGCTTTTTCCTTGTTATTTTTAACGAGAAAGAATGCCTTTTTGACAAGAATGTCTTTCTCACTTATAAACTCTTAGCCTCGCGATCCCCAATGAAGATTCTGATCGCACCGAAGGTATTGATCATGTTTGCAACTGCAAGGCAATAAAGAGAGCTGACCATTTTCTGCTAACGGTAAGAACGTTTTCTCAATGCTCTTCTGCTGTAGGAGAAATTTTCTATAATATTACTTTGTGGTTAAAAAAAATTAGATTTAGTCTTTTATGTATAAACTTTTATAGGTTTCAGTAATCATCGATTGGCCATTTTCGTTTATCTCTATTAGAGTTTTAATGCTGTAGTTATATATTTCAGCAGGTTTTTCAGGAATTTTTTTTTTCAAATTTATTAATTGCAGTATCTAGTTATTGTTGAAATTTATTGTAAATCATACTCTTCTGTTGATGTAGTCATGTTATTCAAAGTTTTATATTTTTCTTGGAATAAAGACATAACTTTTTTTTCGGAAAAATTTTTAGAACAAGATTAACTTTATTAAATAAAGAAAAGGATAACAGGAAGGAACATGAAACCTTACAGAACTATTGGGATCTATGGCTATTTTTTTAGCAAAAATTTTTATATTAAATATTTAGGAGATTTCTTAATTTATTTCTTATTAGTAGTTTTCTTATTTTAGGAGAATTCACATTTTTGTGGTCTTAGTTACTCAAGGTAAAATTTGACTTGTATAAGAAAAGAGAATATTACTCTTATATATAATGAGTTATTGCTCACTGTATATAAGGAGATTAGGATCACTTGTAAAGAATATTATACCATTCATAATGTAATATTTAACAATAGATAGTATTTAGGGGTAAGGAGTCTATTGAAATTTAGTATTAATCTTAAGTTTATTGAAAAAGAATATTAATCTCTAGAGTAGACAAATTGTAATGAAAGAACATGGCAAAATCTATTGAGATTTAGGTGCGATGGAGTGTAATTGGAGTTTGGGTATGAAAAATTATCAAGAGTGTAGTTGTAACAATTTTTCACATCTTTGGAGCATGAGTTTTCTACTTAAATATTTGTGTTGCGTGTTGATAATTGTTTCTATTGTTATCTTTATTTATTACTTGTTTGATATATTTGTTCTATAGTAGTTTGAGTGGAACCTAAAAATCTTAATTAGTGGTATCAGAGCTCTAGGATCTAGGATAAAGTAAATATGTTAGCAAGTAGGTATTTAAATTTAGTAAAATTTGATATGAAAGAATTTAATGCAACAATTAATTTTAGCTTGTGGTAAATATAAGTTATGGATATATTGGTCTAATCTAAGTACACAATATATTAAAGCTAAAGTGAACCTTAAGGTGTGAGCAATCAGAGAAGATTGTATGAAGTAGATTTGACAAGTAGCTTTAAACTAATAATGGAGATACTAGTAATATTGCTAGTGGTGAGTCTCTTTTCCCCGTAGAGAAATGATGATTTCATTTGAGCAGATGAATAAAACAATCTTATTATTTGCCATTAACCATGTGGATGGTGTGTTAATGCTAGCGTTCCATATTATTTTCCACACAAGGTATGGTTTGATAGTTATGCCTTAGTTTTATACATCATTGCACTTCTACTTGACACGTATCATAATGATAAATGACTTGTCTCTCCATGGCCTTCTCTTGAATTCTCAAAACTTCTGTTGTTACATCTCCACAGGGGCAGAGAGCCCATTGTTATCTTGGCTTTGCTATCAAAGGCTCCAGGGAAGTTGGAATAAAAGAGCACTCATTTTAGGGTGGACTTATTACTTAGATGTTTTTAGAAGTTATCTACTCCATACTTGGTTACCTAGCATTTTCCTTAGGGATAATAACTGATACATTAGAGGTGCATATTTCTTAGTCCTTTAGAACTAAGGAAAGGTTCTCTTAATGCTCTAACATTTATATTGGATATAGAACGAACTATCTCATGATGTTTTAAACCCAGCTTACGTACTACTTTAACAAGCAAACATATAATGACATGTGCTCAACAATTGAGTAGATATTATTTATTTTGGGTATAAAACCCATCACGAATTTGTTATTGAACTTTATAATCTAAAATGCGTTTACTAAATGAGGAGAACCTAAGCTATATAGGTTATAACCCTAACTCACACACTAATGGGATGTGACTTTTTTCCTCTTTTTGGACCTTTTGTCTTTATAAAGGAACCATAACATATATTTTACAAATAAAAGACATATCACAAACCATAATATTCATACATTAAGTTTTGATTTATAATCCGACTTTACTATATATAATAGTCTAGGCCTAATAATTGAGTATATTTTGTTTGCTTTGGACACATAGTCCGTTATGAGTTTACTATTAAATTTTGTAACCCAAAAACACATCTATTAAATTAAGAGGACCCAAACTATTTATAGCATACACTTACCTGCTAGCAATGCATGATATGACAAAATAGTTTAACCTTTGAAACATACTATAAACCCAAGTGGCGAAGAGCCAACATTGAGGTGCTAAACCTTTTCGTCAATGTGAGCTGTTAGGGAAGATCAACCAATTATTCCTAAAGTAATCGTTATTTGTTGAATGAAGGCTTTTTCACTTGGTATTATTGAATCACTAAGGTCGACTTTTGTCATTGTTTAATGGGTGGGTCTTGTAATCAAGCTTCCTTGTACCTTTGCACACAATGGCCAATCTTTGTCAAGGACTCTCAAGGAAGCCAAACATAGGATTGGATAATTTTTAACATGGTGTTCGATATATATAGAACAAAATTTTAGAATTATATTCTAAGTGATATGTATTTTGAATATGATGGTGTATGTTGATCCTCTATATTGAGGATTAGGATCATGACATTGCTGAAGATATTCGAGTATGTTGATTTTCTGTATTGAGAACCATGTTGTAAGTATTGGAGATAATTTTTATATGAAATTCAATTGTAGGTGGAGTATTTCTTATAACCCCTATATGATGTGGATTTTGGCAAAATATATCAAAAAAGGTAGAGACAACATGGTTGTGTGGAGGCAACAATGGTGGATGTTATCTTACCATAGTTTCTTGCTCAGGTTGAAAAACTCATCAAGGTGGAGATTGTTGGGATATATGAGTCATTTTTTAACAATTATTTATATTCTAAATATCTAAGAGGTTTTGTAACCTATTTTTTGTCTATAGTTTTCTTATTTTAGGAGAATTCCTACTTTAGTGGTTAAATATCATCCTTGTAAGATTTACTTATTTAAGATGAAATTTAACTTGTATAAGAAAAGGAAATATTATTCTCATAAAAGATAGGTTATTATTCACTATATGCATGAATGTTGTGATTACTTGTAAAGAATATTACACCATTCACAATTTAATGTATGATAATAAATAGTTTCTAGAGATAAAGGGTTTATCAAAATTTAGTATTAATCATAGATTTATTAAGATGAAATATTAATTTTTAGAATAGACAAATTTTAGTGAGAGAAACGTAGTGAGATTTATTGAAATTTGTGTGTGATAGGTATAATTGGAGTTTTGATAATATTTGATCATATATAGTTTTAGTGATTAAGTGGTCTATTGAAATTTAATATCAATTTTTGAATTATTAATATGTAATATAAATCTCTGAGTTAGACAAATTTTAGTGAGAGAAACACAATAAAATCTGTTAATGGGGTTTAATTAGGATTTTTGGATATGAAAGAAAATTATTAAGAATGTGATTGCAATAATTTTTAACATTTATAGAAATTTTTCACGTAAATATTTGTGTTATGTGATTTATATTTTTTTATTTTTATTTTTATATGTTATTTATTTGGTATATTTGTTCTAGAGAATTTTTGGAGGGACCTAAAAAATTTCAACAATATAAAATTTGAAAGATAGACAAATATTTCTTAATAAATTATTAAAAATAATTTTGAATATAAAAATAAACAACTAGCAATTTTTGTTTTGTTTTGTTTTATTTTCATTAATAAATTATTTTGTTAAAGATAAGTTTCATACTTTAAAATTTTTTATTAATAAAAATATTTTCATTAATAATTTTTATACATTTAACTTTTTAATAAGTAAATTTTATACTTAAAAATAAAAATAAAATAAAAAAATAATAACAAAATTACATTAATATTTTCAACAATCACTAATAGAAAAGTAATTTTGCATTTTTCAATGAAAAAATAGTTTTTAATTATTTTCATGAGTTATTTGTAATTTTTATATGTAACTCTATCTAATTATTATTTTAACAAACCTTAGGGGAGGTATCCTTTAATTAACCTTTAATTAATTCATATCCTTTAACTCTATTGTGGCCAAATTATCCTTGTATTATAGAATTTTTACCACCATAGTGTAAGAGTATACAAGTTAACAGTAAAGTAAAGGATATTTCAGCATTTTAATAGGAATTAGGAATATTATTTGATGTAAATTAACAATTTATATTATTATTTATAAAATGTAAGTAATTAGGTATTGAATGTTATTATTTAGATATTAATTACAGTAAAATTATTATGCATTTAGAAGCGCCTAAAAGACTATTTAATTGAAATATTCACGAGACTATTTATTTATTTATTTTTATGTTAACATCTTTTTGTATACTAGGCTAGATTCCACTGGATGCAGTATCCTTTTTTCCTGATAATTTTTAATATTCATACTAATTTTCCATCAATCAAGGATGAAGATTATTCCAATTATGTTATTATGTTTTCTTGATTGAGCAGATGGATGGTAGCAACCATCAAATTTCAATCGATGTTGATAACTTAGCAACTTCTTTACAAAGAGAGTTGGGAACTTTCCATCGTTCGTCAAACGAACATTGCATGTACAGAGTTCCGAAACGACTTCGTCAATCAAATGAAAATAATTACACGCCTCAAATTGTCTCCACTGGACCATTTCATCACGGTAGAGAAGATTTAAAAGCGATGGAAAATTTGAAAAGGAAGTACCTGCAAAATTTTCTTCAACGAACTGAGGTAAGCTTGCAAGATTTTTTGAAAGTTGTAAGGGAACATGAAGCAAGAATTCGTAATTCTTATGCAGAAATCATTCAATTCGATAGCGAAGAATTCGTAAAGATGATATTAATTGATGCTGTCTTCATTATTGAAGTATTTTTGGGATACCATTTATTTGATTCAAGTAATGCGGGAGATCCTATATATGATAAACCGTGGTTGATAACTGATGGAAAGCATGATATATGGTTGCTAGAAAATCAACTTCCGTTCTTTATTCTTCGGGATTTATTCGACCGAGCTGATGTATCCTCTGGGATAAATGGTAGACCTTCCCTGGTGAAACTCATCTTTGAATTCTGCGAGTATTATTGGGATTTCTTTGGAGTAGAGAAAGATTTGGATGAGGAAGAATATTCTGAAGTTTTGCATCTTGTTGATTTCTTAAGAGTATTTATGACTCCTTCAGATTTGGAAGTGAAAAAAAGACCCGAAACGCTGACAACACCCAGTGTGACAGCATTACGTCAAGCTGGAGTAAAGTTAAAGCCAAGATCATCAAGTTTATTTGACATAAGGTTCAACAATGGATTATTGGAAATTCAACGCCTCAGAATCGGTCCCTCATTGGAAATTTTGCTGAAAAATCTCGTGGCATATGAGCAATATCATTGCTATGATTCTTTGATAAGTGATTATGTTATTCTCATGAGTTATCTTACTGACACTGCAAACGATGTTGATTTGCTTGTTCAAAATGGGATTATCGAGCATCGGCTGAGGAATAATGAAGCAGTATCAATTCTTTTTCATAATTTTATTACGGGATGTCGTCTCGACTTGGATGATTTCTATTTTTCTTCTCTCGTTGAAGACCTAAGCAATCACTGCAGAAATCCTTTGCACAAGTGGAAGGCAAATTTGAAACAGGATCACTGCCAAACTCCTTGGGCTATTGCTTCAGTTATTGCGGCCGTTATTCTTCTTATACTCACTTTTGTTCAAACGGCGTGTTCTGTTTTACAAGTACAAAATCAATAAGGAAAATGTCATCCGCCTCCTCCCAATCCTATAGACAGGTTTCTATAATTTGTGCTTGTACTTGGAGCGGTGCGGTTCTGATTTTTTCATAGACAATTTCTTTGCTTTAATCTTTGTATGATTTGTGCAAAACCAATGCATTCAGCATAACAATGTCGGAGAGTCGAAATTTTAATAACACAAATTTGAAAACTCCTTGGCCTACTTCTTCGGCTACTGCGGCTGTCACTCTCCTCATACTCACTTTCGTACAAACAATGTGCTCGATTGTACCACTTGCAATAGCATAAATGAATACGAGAGAATTGTTGATTATTGGAGTGTATTTTCGTTGTTGAACAGATTTCCCTTTCTTTTTTTTACTACAAACACCAATCATCGGTCTTAATAATAAAACATTTAATTGATAAATATTGATCATTTGAGATGAAAAATGATTAAAATAGTACAAAAATATAGTAAATAAATTTGTAACAACAATAAATATTTTTATTGGATTAATTAAATTAAATTAAATTGTACATCTATGGACTTTAAATTAAAAACTTAAGAAAGAAGGAATAAAAGCACTAAAATTAAATATGTGAATAGCCATATAGAAAGAACTGTTCACAATTCCCAACTATTCTTGGTGCATCATAGTAGAGTCGAAATTTTAGTAATACATACTCTTAGAATTTCACGTTTAATTTTTTGTTTACTTAATTCATATGGAATGTTACAACAAACATTTATATTGTTCTTAATTTATTTGTTGCAATGCTTAATATTTTAGTTACAATTTCCAAATTTTTTTTAATATAATGAATAAATTAAGAAATGTAATAATAAAATATAGTTGAAATACATCTCTCTGCCCCCTCATATATTTTTATTCAATTATTTATGAGTAGATAACATCCCAATTTGAATGTAGATTTTGGTATCGTAATTTTTTATTGGACCCTTAATTTCTAGATACTATTATTCTTTATTTGTTAAATATAGCAAGGATGGACTTGGACCCGAGCTTACAGCACAAACTTACTGCTTAAATTATCAAGTCGTGTAGCACACTGAATTGCCAAGTGAGAGCTGTCACAATGATGAAAAAGGAAAAACTTTGGATGCCACTGCCTAGCTAATATAATGAGGAATATTCATTAATTTTATAAGTGCTGGAATTCATTCCAAATTTCAAATTTAATTTTGAATGTGTTTACGTGATTTGGATCAACATGCATAAAATATTAGCAACATTTGAGAAACTAGATGACTAGAGTATTGTTGTCTCCAAGGTGGAACTCTCTGGATTCTAATGTCTTTTAATATTTGTGATTTTGTGGAATCTTGGTTCACAAATTTACAAAGCGGTCCATAAGACTTTTGACATTTGTGCCAATGGCAGTAGAGACCACTCAGCCAAGATGGCTTCAATCCTTCGTCCCCACCACCAACCACATGATTATATTTCAAAAAGTTTCAGACATATAATAAGAAAAATGTATCAGGCATTACAATTAAAAAAAGAAAAAAGAAAAAAAAGGAGATTTATTCTAAAACGAGCTTCGTTCCTTGGCCTTTTGATATGTGATATTATCCTTGCTATTTTTAAAGAAAGGGAATAAAGGATCGTCTTTTTCATCTATAAACTCTTAGCCTGGTGATCCTCAACGATGCTTCTGATCACATCGAAGGTTTGGATTATGTCTGCAAGTGGAAGGCAATAAAGAGAGCTGATCATTTTCTGCTAACTGTAAGAATATTTTCTCAACACTCTTCTGCTGTAGGAGAAATTTTCTATGATATTATTTTGTTTTGTGGTTCAAGAATTATTTGATCTAATATTCTTCCATATCAAAAAACATTAGATTTAGTCTTTGATGTATAAACTATGGTAGGCTACAGTAATCATAGATAGGTCTTTTTTGTCTATATCTAGTAGAGTTCTAATGTTGTAGTTATATATTTAAGCAGATTTTTCAGGAAAAATTCAAACTTATTAATTGTGTATTTAGTTCTTGATCCATGATCTTCTCCTGGTCTTTTCTATGCTTAACCTAAGTAGATATTGACATATGATTTATAACTAATAATAAATAATTCATATTATATGCTAAAAAAAATATAAATTAATTTGTTTTAATGTATAAATTGAAAAAATTGAGATACAATCTGAACTTTTATCACCTGTTAACATTTGTTAATCAAACTTACTGTAAATACAATTTACATTTTTATTTTTTTGAATAGAGACATACTTTTTTTTAAGTCTTACAACGAGATCAACTTTATTAAATGAGGTTAACTTTATTAAGTGGAAAAGAAGATACGAGAAAGAAAGGATATGAAACCCTACCGAACTTGAAAGAAGTACTTGTTCATTTAGGTAAAACATATCCCGAATGCGGTTAACACCTTTTTGTATTCTATGCTAGATTTCACTAGATAGAGTATCCGGTACCTTTTTCTTACTAGGTATGATTTTGTTCTTTATTCAATAGTTATTTTAGGACATCTGAAGTTTTAATATTCATGATAATTTCACCTTAATCAAGGATGAAGATTATCCAACTATGTTACTCTGTTTTCTTGATTGAGCAGATGGATGGTGGCAATCATCAAATTTCAATCGATGTTGCTAAGTTAGCAACTGATTTACAAAGGGAGTTGGGGACTCTCCATCCTTTATCAAAGGAATGCTGTATATACAGAGTTCCAAAACGACTTCGTCAATCAAATGAAAAGAATTACACGCCTGGAATTGTCTCCATTGGACCATTTCATCACGGCAGAGAAGATTTTAAAACAATGGAAGAATTGGAAAGAAGGTACCCACAAATTTTTC
>CP135553.1:10076773-10128573 GCA_032402905.1 Khaya senegalensis | reverse complement strand
GTGGCTCCATCTTTTTCTTCTTTCGAAAAAAAGGCTGCACTTAATACTCTCTCTCTTTAGCAATTCCTCAGCTGGAACCATTACATCTGCTTTGCCAAGCTTGGCCATTGCCCTTGTAGTTGTTTAAATACTTATTACTTCCAATCAGATAGTTTCGTACCAGATTTGGCTAATTATGCATAATGTTGGTTTCAGATGAGTTTGATTTGATTGACTGCTGATATTATCTGATTTTATATGCAAGTTAAGATATTAAGGTAGTCTAGGAATTTAAGAAATTGATGCAATATGGTTTCAACTGATAAAAAATTAAAGATTGAATATTTCACAAATGATATTTTTTTGGTTTGCTTCATTCTTCTCATGTAGGGCTTTCGTGTTGGTATTAATTTGGCTGTAGCCATTGCTTTGCACAATATTCCTGAGGTATGTATTCTGAAATCCTCTAGTATAACTATTTTGTTACATGTATTGGAAATTTTTTCCCCATTCTTTTCTTTTTCATTCATTCATTGCTTTGCAAAATATCCTGTGCATGCTTGAGATTGTGTTATGCATCTATGATACTTCTATTTCAGTAATTTAGTCCCAGACTCCTGCCTGGAAACATTAATTATTTAATGATAAAAGTGAAGCCAAACTGAAATATTGTATATATCGACACAGTTTAGTTTATCAACGGGATCAAGATTATTACAAATGCATTTAAACAGGAAAACCTTCTTTATACCCATTCTGTAAACAATATTCAAATCCAACAGCTGCAGTAATGAAGGATAATCATGAATATGCCTTGAGGGAAATTAGCCTGAATCATTTCTTTGGAGTTGGTAATGAAAATTGAACTAGAATGTATGCATGACTACTAGATATAGTTCTTCCTTAGCATTGATTTGTGTTGTTCAGAAACATGTAGTATTTACCTTTTCAGAAGTACTTTTGAATTGCAGATAAGGTTCAAATTGAGATGTTGTATTATATACCTCAAACTGAGTAAAAGATTCTGGGAAAAAACGTTGACATTGGGACCCTGAATCAAAATTAAATAAGATCTCAAAAGGTGTCTGACAGGTTGAGTTGCTTTGTTATGTATGTTTCTATGCCAGGCTATTAAATTTGTGCATTGTTCTATAATTTTAGAAGAAATTTTCTTGTAAATTTTTGTCTGTTTATCCTATTTCTATGATAGATGCTTCTTTATATTATGGCATAACTTTTATAAATTCCCAGATTCTTTTAACAAGTTAGTATGTGAATCAGAATGGTCCATGAACACAACTATCATATTATTGAATAAGAGAATATGTTGTCTTAAATTCTTATATTATGCCATGCTCCTCAAAGTTTCACTTCTTAGTCAACCTTGCAATTCTTTTCCTTCATTGGGTCATAATTTGATCACATGTTGCACTAATTCCTCAATACAGTGATCAAACATTTTCAAAAATTAAAAATTATAATAACTTTAATCCATATATGATTTAAGAAATACAAGCAATCTCTCGATGTATAAATGATATTAAGCAATAATACATATCCTTTTATGTTGGGACTTATCCCTTTTTTTCTTATACAGGGTGTTGCTGTTGCTCTTCCTGTTTATTTTGCAACACAGAGGTGAGAATCTCCAAGGCACTATTTAGAACAGCATTTTCAAAGAGCTGCAATATTATGCATTTGACACTTTATTGGATGTGATTTATATTACTCTCTCCTTAATTTCTGGGTGTGTGTGTTCCCCAATTACTCTGAATTTTAATTCAGTTGGTGTAGCTAGATATTTTTGCGTCCTATGTGAATGAATCATTAACTGTTTAATTCATTTACATGTCTCAGCAAGTGGCAAGCATTTAAAATTGCATCACTTTCTGGTTTTGCTGAGCCTCTTGGGGTTGTAATTGTAGGTATGTGTATTACTCTTTGATACTTAATAGAAGATTGTTTTGTTTTCAATTTGGCTAAATTATCTGCTTTGTATATGATGTTATTTACTGTTTATATTTATTACTTGTAATGTCTGATTGGTATGATTTGCATGGGAAATATCCCTGGTAACTTTGATGGCTGAGCTGTTTTAAAATTCATTGTATATTTGCTAGCAAGGATTCATTACAACCCTTGGTGAAGTACTTGGAACTAATAATGAATCTTTTTTTCTCTTGGACATCAGCCTACCTGTTTCCAAGCAGCTTAAGTCCTGAAATCCTGGAGGGCTTGCTAGGATCAGGTTTGCTTTACTATCAACCTTTTGAAATCACTGGTGAGTAGAAAATTATGACATTGTATCATGACATCTTTCCCTGCTATCTATTTTATATTTGCAGTTGGCGGAGTGATGGCTTTCCTCACCTTGCATGAAATGCTGCCATTGGCCTTTGATTATGCGGGGCAGAAACAAGCTGTAAAAGCTGTGTTCTTCGGGATGGCTTTCATGTCTGCTAGGTAATAGAAATTTTATGGCAAAGAAACTCAGTTTTGGTGTTACATTGAAAGCTGCTTCTCTTTTCCCCCTTTCTTAGTGTGGATGAAGCAAGTAACATAATCCTGCAGTTTCATCAATTTGCATATATTTCTTCAGTGCATCAGTGTTCTTCTTACATGAATCATTTCTTCATTTGCAGCTTATATTTTCTTGAGATCAGCTTACCCGAGGAGATGAGCATGTAGCTGCTATGTACCATTACGTTCGAAAAATCCTGAACTATGATGATTGTTCTTGCATTCTGGCTGGCCTTTCTTACTAGCATCGAGACCCTAAAAAATAGGTCGACATGTAGCTATCTCTGAAAAATAACAGATTTTATGCATAGAACTCAAAATTGTACTGAAATGGAGATTGTAATTTACAAGAAAATGACTCCAAGGATTGTGTTCTTCAATATAAAGTTCTCTTTGTTCCTTGCTATTCTTCTTTTGTTTCTCATATGGCATCATTTTAGCTAAATTGTAAGGTCTCTTATAAACCCCACAGAAATTTTGAGATTAAATCCTCCTAAACTAAGATAAAGTATTCAGATACTGAGGAAGACAAGATGGAATCGCCCATTTCCATGGCTTATTGTATCCTTATGAACTACTGGTTCTATGCTACAACAGTTTTATGACAGCGGCAAAATTGTCCGCATCAGAAAAAGCAAGGTATAAAGAACACATTCCTTCCTGCCTTTGTCAATTTCCTACAGGTTTCTCAGTAACTTCTGGAACAGTGTCTGCTAATATTCCAAATGCAGTGTCACAAGGACAAGGGGAGAACAGTGTCCGAATGCAAAAGCACATCCGAGAAAAAGTCGAGGAAAATGATGAAATAAAGAAACGCAAAGGGAAAGGGGAAACAAAGAGGTATGGACAATAACTTTTTCTTGTGCCTGGCATGCCATTGAATGCAATGCGGCCCATTAGCAAGAGTTTTAGGTGAGGTTTACATAATTACTTTCGTAGTTTTGTCTGTGTGTTTACACTTAAATTAAGCAATTCTTGCTCACCAGAGAAGAAACTTACCTACAAATGTGAAAAATTGAGGTTTCCTTACCTCGAACCATGAGTTATGTTCTTTGTAGTAAATAATATAGTGCGTTTGTAGGTATAGAGACATTGATTCAAGCAAGGAAAGTGGAAAATTTGAAACAAAGTGAGAGGAAACAAAAATCTGATGAAGAGATTCATGGGATTAAAGCTGTCTGTCTACCCTATCTTTCCTTATAGCAGAAAAAAGTGAGCTTTTGATTAGATTTGTCAAAGTTGAAAGATATGAAAGAAAGAGACCTTTACTTAAAGCAAAAGAGAAAGGAAATTTGGTTTTGTTTCATCAACCAAAGAAAAACAATGCCTCTTTCAAATGGCTTTATTTAAAAAAAAGAACAGCATAACTCCACCTACTTAGATTCACACATTGATTCACTATACATTTATACTTGAAACCTAACTTGGTCAAGATTAGTTTTGCCTTTTGTATCCTTTCCTTTGCTAATAGGGATCTAGTCTCTCGAACAAATGGAAGTTACTCGGTGTTAAGACATCGATTGTATTGAATTACAAGCAATGATTCATAATTAAACTAGTCCGGAGAGGATTGCATCAATTAAAGAGATATTCTTAGTGATGATTTGAGGAAAGGAAACAAAAGTGATCGTTGCCTTTGGCATTTTATAAAAAAGGAGAGACATATTGTCTTAAAATTCAAGATAGCCGTAAAGCAAATGATGCGAGTAATTAATTAAAATTTTTAAATTTTATTTTATTTTTTAATTTAATATTAAATTCCATAAAAATTATCTTTTAAAATTCTTTTACATAACCATCTCATGACATTGACATGATATTTTCCAGAGAAACAAACAGAAGTTATGAAGTAAAACCCACGAACCCTGTGAAACCACACAAGGAGAAGATCCATTATGAAAACTAGTTAGTTGGCAGCTTCCGAAGTTCATTACAATAATAATAATAAAAAAAATGACCATCATCATGAATTGGTGGGACATCGTGCATGAAAATTACACAAACTAAAAGAATCACATTTGAGACAATAGCATCCAGATCCTTTTTTTTATATTTTTACAAATCACTACATAATTTGTCCATGTATAACAAATAAATCCCTAACTCTTATTAAAAGAAATCAACTATTCTTTAGTGGTGAATTTGTATTCTGTAATATTATGATAATTAAAATTAATTATATAAATGTGATTTTAGTTTTACGTGGGTATGGTATTTTTTCTGTTTAAAAAATTAAGTTAAAAAAAAACATTTGGTAAAATTAATTTTGGGTGGGATTCGTTCAATTTTTTATTAATATTTAATATTTTCATTTTATATCAGTTGAAAATTTTGAGTTATCATATTTTAATACTAAATAAGGTTTTATTTTAATTATATTTGTGGATTTATTTGTTATAAATAAATAAAATATGCATCAACTTTTATGAAATTATAAAAATCAAGGACCCAGATGTTATTAAGCCATTAATAATTACATTGATAAGCTAAGTTTTGCTGTGTTCTCTCTGTTGAATTTTTTTCGTGCACAGAGAAATAGAAATAACTATCAAAGACTGCCAAATTACTTGCCTCTCTAGAAAACGGGTCTATCTGGATATTCAGATGAAGAGAAGAAAGGCTGATCCGATAATAATTCTGAAGAGAAGACATGAAATAACAGGGAACCCTCACTAGCTTCTGCTGGTTATGGTTAGGCTGTTGCTGAAGCAAACCTAACACTACGTACTCTGAGTGAATTGTAGCTTGAAATGACATTTCAATAGAACTCTTTCACTCTTTTACACACACTCTCTCTCTCTTTCACTCGTCACACCAATTCTTCCAGTAAAGCTCCCACCAGGATCCATTCCTTAACAAACTTTACAGTAAGTAGCGAGGACCTAAATGTTATTATCATATTTGTTAATTAACTCTCTGATAGAGAGAGAGGTCAGGCAAATCGTTTGATTTGGATTTATTTCTGTAAAACATAGTATGTCTGTCCATCACTGGCCAACACACTCTAGTCTCTACCACACAAAACGAAGGGAGGAAAGGGAATGGCATCAAATGCAGCACACAAAAAGGCAAAAGCTGAAGCATTAAATTTACAGGCTGCAAAAAGCTTTCCATTACTCAAAACTGAAAATTGAAAATGCCCCCGAATCATACTTATTCTCTTTATCGATCCAGAGGAATGAGCCCTACCCTATCTCCTAGCTATTGGCTACAAAACTAATAATATACCCTACAGTCCAATAAAATTCAACACACATTGACCATGGCAAGAAAATGGAATTGACAACACCCACATGCATAATAAATGGCCTTGCATTTACTATATGGATATTAGGATCCTCTCTAATTCACGAGTAGAAGCTGATCCTTCTTCTGTTTCGTTAGAATGGAAGTATAACTTCTTTGATGTTATTACCAGCTCCTTCTTGTTGCACACCTTTTACAGAAGTGATGCAGTAAAAACAGTCGATGGGATAAAATATTACTTGGTAATTAAAAAAACTGAAGGTTGTAGATTTCCCACATTTTTTTTTAATTTTTACCTAAAATCTTCAGGATCTGAGGTAGAAGGATATGTAAATATAATTTTGAAAGATGAGAATTATATAGGAGAGAGAGAGAAAGCTTCCATAAACATAAAATTACCAGATATGGGTGTGTAACATTGATCTATCAAAAGTCTGCAATACTAAGAAACATCTAACATATGAAAACAAAAAAAGGAAAGGGAGAGGGAGAGGGATAGAAGTAAGAAAGAAACACGATGTGAAAGAACAGAAAATTTAAGAACATAGCTCTCAAAATATTCCTTATACTGAATAGGTTTTTACTTTTGGAGCTATGGAAGAGTGAAACCAAAACGTCAGCAGAAATGAGAGATATGGGTCACTGAAGTCTGAAGAGTACTGCCAATTTTAATCCATGTCACGGGAGGATTCATTGTTGCCTTGCTCAATTTCAGATTCTTCTTCAAAAGAATCAATGCCACAAGAAGCATGTCCATGTCCAAATGCCTTGATATGATCTTTAAGAGATCTTTTGTGCTTGAAATCAGATCCACAAGTGCAATACCAAAACTTGCCGCAATTTTTTTCATGGGTTCTCCAATCACCTCTCACAGCAAAAGCCTTGCCACATTTCCTGCACATAAACGGTTTGATTCCATGCTTTCTTTTGTAATGAGTTTGAAGAGTTCTGAAATCTTTGAGAGGTTTTGACCTCGGATGATCAATGTTGTTTCTGCAACCAGGTGCACAGCAATAACAAGGAAGCCTAAGCATTGCTGTTGGTTGTGTTCCTCTTAGAGATTCCGGCCCTTTTCTGTATTGAGATCCATGCCCCCACATATGCATCTACATAAAAATTTTATCAATATTGCCCGTTAGAGGAGACAATGATAAAGCAAGAAGAGGGAAAAGGAAAAACAAAAGTAGTACAACATTAACAACAGACAGACAGATAACACCGTAATCAACATAATTTAATCATTTTAAGTCCCTTAAAATTAAAAGTTGAAGAAAGATAATAGAGAACAATTGCATCCATCGAAATTAACTAAGGTAGGAAGGAGATATGCTATACCCTGCGGATCTACATGTCTTTGCACTATGTCAAAATAAGGGTTATAATTGATCGTTATCCATAGGAATAAATTCGTGTCATGGAATTTCGGCAACAGTTATGGATTAAGGGTGTCTGTAAAGAAGAAACAACATCTATGCTTCAGAAGCTAGGGGTATTGGGTGCATGTATATTGCATGAAACTCTGGTTCGAAGTCTTCTTTATTTGAACTTTTATTAGCGTTTCCATTATTAATAATCAATTTGTAGAGCATAATCTGATGAAACCCATAACTTAATCCTATGTATAATTTAATTTAATTTGCATGCTTTTTCTCGGCATACGAATGGAATAGAAACAGACGTGTGCTGCATATTTATCACAAGCAATTTAAAAGTTTCAAAAAAATAATTGCATCTGTGAAACACATAGATCTATCAAGAAATTATTACAGATAAAGCAAAGCGAAATGTGTTATAGTTTTATCAAATGAGGAAGGTTTGCTTCGAATTGAGTGTTGAGATTGAAAAAATTTTGTTCTAGGGCTATGATAAAGATCATCGGAACCCTGGAAGAACTGGAGTACTTTCATCGTGCCTGTCAATATTACAGCACAAACTTCAATGAATACAAAAAATAGATTGCTGGCTTGTCTAGTTCAATCACATGAAGAGAGGCACTGATCTTATGCTCGATGGACCAGGTAGATTCATTTTTTTTAGTATTTCAAATCCCAAGACCACAACTCATGCAAAAGGAAAGGAATTTGAAAATATGTGAAATTGTTTAGAGGAGGAATATATATATATATAAAAGTTTGAAGAAGGGAAAGGAAAGAACGAAATGGATTGAAAGTCCAATAAAGAAAAAGGGGAAACCCTAAGGACCCATATGCTCCTGTACTATGCTCCTTCCTTCTTCTTCCCATCGGTCCAGATGAGAATAAAAGTGAAGGCTGAAATCAAGCTAGAAAAAAAGTGTACAAATAAAGGATATGTAGGAATGGGATTTCTCTTTTTCTACAAAATTAAGAAGGAAAGAAAACAAAAACAACAAAAACAAAAACAGAAAGGATAGATGAGTAAGAGAAAAGGAAATCTTTTTTTTTTTTTTCTCAGATCAAGGGTTCAAAATTACCTGCATGTTGTTGTATCTGTTGAATGTTTTGAAGCAAAGTGGACATGAAAACTGTGTAGGACCAATCAGTATTTGAGCAGGAGTAGGGATCCAATATTGTCCTTTGTTGAGTCTGCCGCTGCTTGTTGAAAAGTCGGAAGCATTAATAGTGGCTTCTTCTTCTTTATCCGTGATCTCTGTGGAGGAAATCCCTGAAATCAAATCCGCAGAACTGGGATTTGGAAGCCCTAAATGAAGAGCAACTGTGACAGAAGTTTCATGATCATCAGCAGAAACAGAAACCAAAGAACTTTCTTCTGTAATACTGTCTATGTTTTTATCTACATCCATGACACTGCATGAATATTCTTGTACTTTTTCATTTCTTGTAGGGCTGAAACTGAGGAGGGGAAGAGCTTCTTTGAGAGGAGGAGAAGGAGGCGAAGAAGATTGAAAATGAGTTGAAGAGCTAGTGTTTGTGCTATCATTTGAGTAGATATTGTAGCCAAAAGTTGTATAATTATAAGAAGAATTAGAAGAAGAAGAAGGAGAAGAAGAAAAATTTTGAAGAGGGGAAAAGTTGATCCATCCATTGAAGTAATTCGAGTATGGATCGGCCATGATTGAAGGATTGAAGAGAACGGTTGGTTAGATGTGCAAGTTATAATAGAGAGAGAGAGAGAGAGTAAAACAAAAATAAAGGCAACCAGAAGTTTTTCAAGGGGAAGAGAGTATATGTACTGAACAAAATAATCATCATATCAAATTAAAAGAAGTGTAAGATTGAAGGCTTAAAGGAGGAAATGAAATTAGATCAAGGGATTGATAAAGTAAACCCCCTGTTGAGTAAAAAAGGAGAGACAAGATATCTCTCATGAAGTGTGACCAAACGTTAGAGCAAATATGCTAAAGCAAAGGAAGGAGGAGAAAGAAGAAAATCTTGGGACTTGAAAGAACAAGTTATAACTCATTGAATAGTGTGTGTAAAAAAGATTACGAATAACATATTTGCTTTAAACAAAAAAAAAAAATAGGGCAAAGACAAAGCAAGCAATTAGGGTAAGATCAGAATTGTCAGCTTGAATCCTCCCATATTCTTCAGAAGGGAGCAGCGAGAGATAGTAGACTCTACAAGCACAAGAATAAAACAGTGTAGATCGACAGGAGCAAAGGCAAAGGGATTGTTTGTTGGGTTTTATCTTATTATTATTTCAACGGTGATATATATATATATATATATATATATTGATTTTCCGTTCATCCGGAAATAAATAGATAGTTACAATCAAACCCAGCGGTTGCTTTGGTGGGCGCCCCCTGGTCGGCTTGGTTCACTACCAGCTTAGACTATGTTCCAACAAACCACACACTGTTTAACCTCTGTTTCTTTCTCTTGTGTGAATGTTACATGAACAACACATCTGTCTGTCCACTTTCCTTCCTTCTCTCTGTGCACGTCTTGTTCCTTTGCTCACTGCTTCCAAACTTCTGATCTCTGATCACATGGCTTTCTTTTTATTGCTTCTGCAAATTAATGCCATAAAGGTCATATATATATATATATATATATATGTACACACGCATACATGTGCGTGTGTGCACACAGATATTGATGACACCAAATATTTAGGAGACTTCGAAATAAAAGGGTATTAAGAGTATTTGAAGTAAATTAGTAGTTAATTAAAGTTTATTGTCCGTTATTTTAATAAAAAGAGAATATTTTATTATTTAATTAATATGGTAAGAAATTTATAAAATTTTTAATTAATTTTTTTATTTATTACTAATAAATATATTTATTTTATAATTAATTGATTGAATAATTTTATTATATTAATAATATTAATATGATAAAATTATTCTATTTAAATTTTTTTTATAATAATTAATTATTTTATTTAAATAGTAAAAAAAGATTATTGTATTTATGATTAGTTGATGATTTCTTTAACTTTTTGACTCGTCTTTTGACTAATAATTAGGTTAAATTTCTAGGATTACAAAATAAGATCACCCGTCATTATTAAAAGATACAAACTACTAAAAAACATTTAATCACACATATTCTCTTCTAACTATTATATACAATATGTGTATATCAATTAAATAATTTAATAAATAATATTTCTTATGTTATAATAAACGACACTATCATGTAATGATATTATCATGTGTGTTGTCCAATAATCTGTTATTTTATATATTATAATAAATGATTTTATCACTTGTGTTGTCTATTAATTTATCATTTTAACTTTATTAATAAAATGTTACAAGATATTAATCTATAAATAAAGATGATGAAAGAAAAGAGACGCATGGGGCAATATTTACTTTCCGGGAAAACTAAGGCATAGAAAATTAAATACAGGGAAAATATGTATCTGCAAACACTGACGTTCATGGCTACATAACCACATCATTTTCTTTCTTTCTGGTAATTAATTTATAACAGAGAGAGAGAGAGAGAGATGTATGTGTATCTAATATATACATAACAATGATTGCATGCATCCAAATCGCAATTAAATTGAAATGGGTCCTCCTGCTTGTTGAGGTTTATGACAATGTATGAATGTGGGCTACAAGTATTAATTTCAGTAGACAATCTGGAGGATTGACACTCTCTGAATATGAAAACACAAATATATGGAGACCAAAAGAACCTTTACCTTAAAAATAGGCTTTATAAACTGATCACCTGCATACTTTCAATGTAACTTGTATGCCAAAATACTTCAGGGGCCTGGCCAGCCCTGCATTAAGATCACTGATTCTTTTCCATGCTGGAAGAAATATCTGCAGCATATTTATATAAATCTCAACTTGCAAGATCATTAATTCAATTTTCATAAGTACTGAACTAGAAAGAAGGCCAAGATGTATGAACTTAAAGTAAACGTAGTATTTGTATCTAAAAAAACCAACAAAATGTCTCCTATGAAATGTTTCATGTCACATTCATATATTTGTGGGGCATCACATTTAATGGGGTTTTGGTGGTATGAAATGCAACTAGCTAGGTTATATGCAGAGAGTAGGTAACTTTCAAGCTTTAATAATGTTGGCAATTAGCATTGTTGTTTGAATCTTTCGTGTCCAATTCTTGTCATGGAATTCCTCAACATTCTCCTCTATTTCCGAAAACAACTATCAATATTGTTGTTAGTGAGTTATATTTCCCATTTTAGTGGGGTTTTTTTTTTTTTTTTTTTGGAATTGCCGTATCTTAATCACTCTTGACTCAAGATTGGTATGCTTTTGGAATGGAATGTTTACCTTGCTAATTCAAGTAATTAAGGACAATGCTAGCTAGCTATATACAATGTTTATCCTCTCCCTACCTCAGCAAGTAGACCCTTTGAAAGATTTTGCTATTCAAACTCTATGCTCATGGATATTATAAGGAGCATTAATTATAACACCCACTGAACTTGACTTATTTCTCAAATCCTACGATAGATTTGGTAGATTTTATATTTTAATTTTCAAATTTCTAATTTATTGAAGTAATTGTACAAGAGTACTTCATGTAATTATATTACACCATCCAATCCCATTTAATCCAATCTAGAATACCCATACGAAGTTAAAAGAGAATAAGGATATCACAATTATTGAAATAGAATCACTAATTGTGAAATACGAATATTACAATAAGATAAAATCATCGGTGAATAGTAAAACAGTAATTATTAACTAAGAATTAGTGTTTCCCTAGACATGTCCTCAACAGAGTTATGCTTTTAAAATTGAACTGGAGCACAACAATCCTAGACATGCCCTAAGATTAATGAGAAAATGACACTGTCCCATGTTACTGTTCAGAAAAGAAGATGATGATGATGCTGGTCCAAGAACAGACAGACAGTGCTTATACCTGTCCATTTTCCTCTCTGCCCCTTTCTTACCAGATCGGTCCTAGTATTTCATAGCCAGTCCTTTAGGACAGAATTGATTTCCTGTCAGACTAGGTTTTTATGCATTGATTCTAGTGGCCATATTGCATTTATTTTTCTTTTATTCCTTTGATTTGATCTTCTCCCACCACCACTAAACGCCAGGAGCCCTTTGCTTTTGTTATATCATATCTATCGGATTCAAAACAACTTTGCATCTAGTTTTGCTGGAAACAGTTTCATAAATAAAAGTACTTATTTTCCTGTTCTTTAGCTAACTAGCTAGTTCATAATTGGCTTTTGGGGCTAACCAAAAATGTTTCTTTTGTTTTTGGAAATCAACTACAGAATCTTATAAAGCACTTTAGTTAAATCTTAATGTAGTTGATTTAATTGTACCCTAGATACTACTAAAAGAGCATCACCAAAGGCTAAAAGCACACTCAAAGTGCTTTTGCCAAAAAAACACTTTTGATCATAAACATTTTACAGAAGCACTATTGAGGGGCACCCTTGTATACTTCTCTTAGTATAAACTTAACATTGCACTTTCTTCAAAAGTGCTTGACATGATTTTGTAGAACAACACCTATCAAATACTTCTCCAGAAAACACTCAATACTTAAAACACGCACAAGAAACTCTTTTTACCAACTCACAATATTTTCAAAAATATAATAAGTACTTCTAAACACATTAAGCACCCTTATTCTAAATCAAGATCAGCTAACTTCTCATTTTCCAAACCAATATTTTCCCATTTGCACAAGCTGTATAGAAAATATCATTCTCTATCTCATAAAATTTAAAAATCAACATAAATCTCTATTAGAATTCATATAAAACCTATTGAGTAATTTTTCTAATCCCAGAGAACAGGATAGTAAAAGAATGTTAAATATCTGTTTACAACAAGGTACAATCCAATCCACAACCTAACCTGAACCAGAAATAAAGGCAAGTCACACTTTTCCAGCAACACTGTCCAGAACTAGAAGGCAGTCACTACCAATTTAAATGTCTAAATGAGATATCAAACATTCGGCAGGACACTGATGCTAAAGATAAATTAAGTGCAGATGCAAATACCACCAATAAATGCATGAAAGCAATTCAACTAATTTGGCATCAATGACACCTTGTATTCATCAGGGCAGTGGCTATAATGTCAATGAAACTGTTTCAACTGCAACTGTATCCCTCCAGATAGAATAATAAAGTTAATTATATCAGTGAAGGATAACTCAACCAACATGTGAGTAATAATACTACAACGCAAAAAGGACTTTAGCTTCGATGACCAATTCCAAAGTGAAATCTCTTTGCCTGCCTGTCATTAAATGCATATTCAAGCTGCAAAGGTCCCAAAGAAGAGTCCATGCAAATGCCAAACCCATATCCATATCCACTTCCTGGCTTCAACCGTGCTCCAGCAGGATCACCTAATGAAGGAAAAGAGAAGAGAAAATGGACACAAAAGCAAGGCTGCCAGATTAAATATAACTTGACAGATAAAAGTCATCTCACTCAGTAAACTGAACTGAAAAACTTAAAAATTGTGGGGCCAAACCATAAATAAACCCACCAGGCATGGTAGGACCTGATCCAAGGTCAGTTCCGTAGTCAGAAAATATAACTCCTTCCACTGGCCCCAACTACAAAACAGGAAATATTAGAGGAGCCGTGTGAAAAATATGTTTTTCAGTTAAGAGTAGAACATGCAGGCTAAAATTCATTTAGAGATAACCAATCCATTTTTATCTCATTATCTAAGGCTTAATGCATTCTCTAAGAGCTTCTTGACATTCCTCTTACACTCTCAGAACCCTTGAATCTAGAGAGGCTCATTAATATTGTTGCCACCATTGGTGAAGTTGGCACGGGGCCAGATGAGGAAGGAAAGCATGTCCCCCTCCTGGATTTGAGAAATTCTGTTTCTATAATTGCAAATAGGCTCCTCAGAGAGATTTATTAATATGTAAGTTCCTCCAAGAGTTTCTTCAAAGTATTTTATAAAAAAGTAAAATCCTATCAAATTACATTGACATGTGACCACATGAGTGTTGTTGATAGTTGAAGTAAATATTTTCAAGGACCTTACAAATAATCAAAATAAATAAAAAAAGTCTGTTATACAATCCTTAGGTGACCCAATTATTATATCATTTATTACCATCCTAAGACATTTTACCATCCTAGGACATTTTACAGAAAACTAATATTTTCTGATTCTATACATTTGACAGAAAATTCAATTCTTAAATTTTTGCCACTTCTTATTCATTCAAGTTGTTGGTAAATTAAACTATCCAAAGATACTCGTTGTGAAAGATACGGTGGAAAATTTGCACCTCATACTTTCAATCAGATGTCATGATACTATCATGAAAACAGAATTAGGAAATAATATATAAAATAAGATTCCAAAATTCAATCTTTATCAATATTTTTTTCTCGAGACAAGCAAATTTCAACCACAAATCAACAACAAAAAATCTTTTTCTTCAATCACCCAAACCATTATAATTGCTGTTATTAGTGACCATACAGTTAAAACATTCAGAGACCAATAGTATTTTTGTTTGTCATCTATCTTTTCTCTAGTTAGTTCTTTTTTTCTCTCTTAACTCTACATTTTTTTTTTTAACTCTTTTTCAGTTAGTACCTTGCCAGCCACTTATCTTATCTTTAGCTTCTAACATATGCATATTCTTATTGCCTGTTTCTTCCTTGTCTAAGCACTCATTTCCCCCAGAATTCCCATTTCAGCAGAAGATTATATGATACAGAAAATCAGTGACTTCCCAACAGCTAAAAAAGGGAAGAAGCGAGGGGTGTTGTGGCTTTTGTTTAATAACATCACATGCAACCAACCTGACAAGAAATCAGCTGATCAACCTTCTGAATCATTTTTCTGCAACTGCAATTCCTAAATATCAATCTTCAATTTCTCCTCATTGAAAACTAAGTTTCGAGAAAACCAACACAATTAACTTTAGGTATATCATCCCTTTTGGTGCTTTAAACTGTAGAAACAGGACATCAATATATTTTATCAAACTTATGTTAAGATGTAACACACACAGAACCAATTATACTTGTGAGAATTATTATTATTTTTGTATGTAACTTCTGCTCACTCTGCTATATATATTATGATAAGATATGCATTGTTCATTGTTTGCTTTATTTCTGTATACACCAGATTCTTTATTGAGCTTTATCTGGAGTTGGTAATATCTGCCTCGCCTTCACAAAACTTCTCCAGTGAGGCAGTTGCAACCAGATTTAAACATCATGAACATGCAGTGATAAAGGTTCAAAATATATGTTTTACTTTTCGACCTAGACAGAACAAAAAAATTTGGTTGTCATCACCTACCATGGGGAACGAGATCTCGCCAGAGCCAACCACATAAGATCGACCAGAGCCCACAGTACCTTCTTCATAACCTCTCACACTATTTGTTCCACCAATGGCAAATGCTTCATGAGGAGAAAAATTACCTACTGCATGCCCACCGGACAAGCTAGCGATGAGAAACAGTGCACATTAGCAAACTTAACCAGAAAACTCTTGTTTTGTTTTCTGTGAATTACAATTTAAGCATGGGAGAAAGAAGTGTCACCATGTTAATTATTATCTGAATTATGTATTTCAAAATTACGCTTGATTTCCTCAACAAAACTTATGAAGGAAAACAAAAAAGGAAGAAAAGGTTGAATACCTTAATAGAAGGTGCGTTGGACCAATTTCTATACCCTTTCTGGCACGAGCATTTACTCAATTGAAGAACAGCCACTCTGGCAAAACAGTGTTCCATGTTGAATACAAGCTGCAGAGACAACAAAAATGATGGTCCATAAAAGTCAGGAGATAAATAGATAAAGAAAGCATATAAAGTTGTAAATGACTAACCATCGAAGGGCCACGGTCCCCAGAACCAGTATAGACACTCTCAAATTTTGCGATTAACATATCATCATAAGTCTTACCACTGCCAACACAAAAATTCAACAAGCACAAGATCAAATGCAAGCACAATGGACACTGCATAACTGAATATCAATTAAAAAGGCAATCAAACTGATGCACTTTTAGCATACACTTTCAAGGAGGCGTATCTTGCCGTAACCGAACTGCTGTAGAAGTCCTTGACAATAGGATTTCCTTCTTCATCATGAGCACCAGCCTTCTTCATCATGAGCACCAGCATGCCGGTGAAAAGAAAACATAAGGAACTAAAGTTGAAATTTGTATATAACATTTCATCATGAAAAGATTAGTCAAGCTCATTATTCAAGGTCTACCAATTATTCTCAGTGCCAAAGTTCATCTTACAGGCAAAGAAAAGGACAGGTCTAATGAAGTACCTGAAGAATAATTCCTGTTGTCGCACTCCATTTGGGCCTGATTGGTCAACTAAATTTTATACCAGCTGTCACATGACTGATGGGCAGACTACTGTTATCTGGTTGGTTTCCATGAACAAGTGTACTGGTGTCCTTGAATTCTAGTACAAACAGCAACAGTTCAAGCAATGATCAGTTCCCACCATTAAGAAAGTAATTGTATGTAAGACAAAAGGAAAACTCAACTCACCTGAAGCATTATAGTTCTTGATGTCTGTTTGTCATCTCCCTCTATCCAAGGGTCAGAGTAGTTTATGCAAAAAATAGAGTCAATTTGGCCTCTCTCTAAAGAAATATTTAAGTTTTTGGTTTCTTCCAAAAACCTTCCTATGATAATAAGCGAAGCTGCAATGAAATATGGGTAAATATTAGACAAACAGCAGAGAGAATGACCTCCCCACATCAAATGAACCTAGTGCAACTTAGATTATAAGAAGTCTTAGCTTGTGCCTTGGAAGGAAGGTGAGAAGAACTCATCCTTCCCAAACAAATCTTATTAGCATCTAGAACATAAAATCATTTTATTAGAAGAGAAGCTTTTAATCTTTTAATTCCATGTATATCAAGATCTTTTGTTCTCATATCTTGCAAGGACCATGAAGAACATACTTCATCCTTCTCAAGCAAATAATTTAAAGTAGCATTATAGGAACTAAAAGAGAGCATTATACAAAAGAGATACGGTTATGTTTTAATAGAAAAAATTATATGTATTTGGGAAAAAAAAAGCAACCACATGCAACCACACAGTTCAAAATCAAGAGTATAATAAATCAAAGGAGTAGTTACATCACATGTTGCAAAATATAACCTATCAAGCAATAAAAAGAAACAAGAACCTAAATATTCACATGCTAGCAGAACGGTTGACCACATAATTTAGTCTGCAACCTCACCTGCCAATGAGTCTGGACAGAGGGCCACTTGCGATCCTACAAATGCCAGAGATAACTTTAGCACTAAAATACAAGTAAATACGGCATCAAAAGGAATAAGTGTCAATAAAATTAACATCACCTACCCACTTGATATACCGCCACCAGCAGAAAAACCTCCGCTTGGATGCTCAACAACATTCATTATCAAATCAACCTTGTCGGTATGTTCAATGTCACAAAGACAAATGATATTTCAATTCAAGCAACATCAAAAAACACATCCACATGCATAAACACTTCCCAAATTAATTATGCCAGTAGAAATGTTTCCAGTTGCAAAAATTCCCTAAAGACACCAATATTTTGGTGGAAGAGCAACATTTTTAAGGATATGGTACATTTATTGGGAAACTAACTTAGGATATCTCAATATAAATATTTTCAATACACAATTCATGTCATGAGATAATTCAACGTGGCATCTTGCTTCACCTCCTGCACGTTGAGGAATAATGCTAACATCTTCCATGATTCCCATGGTCAATACTGTTTCCACATCTCTTTTCCCTTGAAGCACGCTGTAGACCTACAAAAATTATTTGAAAACCACTCTTATTTCTGTTAGAGTATCTAACAACAAACCAGCACATTCCACCAGAAGGACCAAAATTTGCATAAATATGTCCCAACAAATAATGTAAAACCACCGACACCAGCCTTTACAATATATTCACCTAAAGAATTTAAAGTACCAAGCAAATAGGTGATAAGAATAATGAGTCACTTAGAACAAGTGAAAACATCTTCTCTTTTAAGAAATGATATCAATTCAAATGAAAGAAGAAAAAGGTAGACAAACTAAGAGCGAAAAGGAGATAAGCAAGACAAAGAAGCTGCTGACAACTGTATATACTTAGATATGGTAAGTTCTTTCACGTTTATTCTAGCTCAGAATTACTCCACAAGGTGAGAATACAAGGCAAAAAAAGAAAAGGTAATTCTAAGAATATACCTGTCCCTTCTTGGTTGTAAGCTATCAAAGTATTGTTTCAGGCTTTGTCTTCCCTTTAGTTGGCTCACCACTGAAGATAGCAAACAAAGCATATATCATTCACAAATTTTTTGGTCACTGTTAGCTAAAGACATGAATAAAAAAAATTGAAGACAGGTACTTACGTCTTCCTGTCAAGGAAACGAATAGAAATATTATTAACCGCGGCTTCTGCAGCTTGTAATCTTATTATACCTCCAGAAAGAATTTCAACGCCAGAAACCTACAACAATAATCAGAACACATTGCCAATTATTAAGACAAGCTGCAATGACAAACTGTGGATTGATGATTCAAATTCTCAAAGGAGTTCAAGCTTGTGATGAAGGTCTGCAGAATGTGATGCTGATCTGGATTAGTGAGCTGTCAAGTTAGTTGTTAGTTTACCTTGTTAGTTAATCAATTGTTATAGTTAGTTGTAGTTGGTTATCAAGACTTGAATTTGATTGGTTGCTAGAAAATATATAATACTGGTAATTTGTAATCTGAACAGAGGAGATACAAGAAATACACAGAAGAGAATAATTTTTCTCTGGCATTCTGCATTTCCTTCTTGTTCTGCTTCCTGCAATTTTTCTTCTTGATACAGGTGTTTTTGAATTCATTGTTCTTGAGTAGTTCTTGTTGCTGAGAGATCAGAATATCAACACAAACTAAGGTGTTCCACAAAACTAAGGACAGATGAAAGACATTGACACAGATAAAACACTGACCAAGCCAAATAAACCACGCTCCATATACCAGCCATTGATTGAATTTATTACTTCATCCAAACGCCTGACATTGACAACTTTTCCTGCATGGCTTGACACCAAAAATCAAAACAATGAATGTCCCCAGTAAGTCATTCCAAATATGGCACACTGGAGCAAACAACTTTGTATATATGAGATGTACAGGCACATATACAAATATCATAACAGGTAAGAAGTCTACCACAACCATCACGAAAAGAATCCTCCAGAAACTTTGATGGAAGAACATTAGCTCCTTCACATACCAAACCATGAAACTCCTGATTTGGTTCTACCTTGTGCCACAAGAAACCAATACGGATCATCAGCCAAAAGTAATATGAAACATAGGAAATAATTTTATATGCCTAAAAGGATGCATGATTTTAAAGAAAAAATTATTCTAATTGCAGTTTAGTAGCCACAGAATTGGACCCTATTTCTTTTAGTACTCATATAAATTCAAAGAATTCATTCAATTACAACATTAACATACCTGAAAGACCAATCTGATGCCGTCACGCGTATCAACGGCTACTGGCATACACGAGCAGAAGTAACCACTGTCGATGATTCGGTGCACGTCTTCTTTCACCTCATCAACCGTCAAAGCCGAATTAGCCCGGCACGCTTTCAACGCCGCTAATGCCTCAATTTCAAGGTCTTTACGCTCAAGCTCTTCCCCGTCTTTGTTTCCCACCCAAACTTCACTAATCGAGACTCTCTCTTCGTAGTTCCTACTCACCGAATGCGACTGTTCCTTCCGTTGCTGAGTCGGCGCCGCTAATGCCTCAATTAACCTTTTTCTTATGAAGGTTACTTCTGCCTTTTCCTTTAGTAATATAGGTTAATTTTCTATTTATTGATAAATTGAGTCACTTTTCATAGACATGCGCCACCATGGCTTGATAAGCTTAATAAGAACGCAGACACAATAAAATTCCCTTCTCTTAGTTTGACACCGTGAGAGCACGGCAACGTCTCAGCAACCATTCGGCCGCCGGACCCCGAAAATCTGGTACCAATATATAATCTCTTTATGGACGCGCTTGATCTGTAAGTCTCCGAATATGTTACCGTTTCTGTCATCAAAAATATTAATGCTGGACTCCAAGCTATTTGTGTTCGATTGAATCCGTTGAGGATTTTAGGGTTATGGTTTTTTGGATTGTAGCATATTTTTCTTTTTAAAACAAATTTCAGAGATTATTTTATTCGGTTCTCAGGCTGTATGTGTATGTGAAGTTTCTTTCTTTCAATTGATTGCTAAATTGAATAATTGTTGCCCGTAAGTAAAGAAATGAAGGTTAAAACAGAGGAAACCCAATTTTTTAATTTGAAGAACGCATATGCTATTGAGAACCAAATCTCCCTCTATCGGTGGTCGTTACATGAAGTTTAATTATCCTAATTACTTTAGCTGTAATTGAAACATTATGAGGGTAGATGTTATTTTCAACTCAAAAATGGATAGGCAATATTGCATTTGCTGTAGTCGGGATTGAAAATAACTATCCATTAGAGAATTATAAAGCAGCTATGAGGAACTTAATTGAAAAATTAATCTGCATGCTGGTAGTTTATTTTCTCTTAGTCAAGTTTATAGAAAGAGAATTGTGATCATGTCATTCATTGACCAAAATTTGAATATATGTTGGTAGTTTTGACCTCTTAGTTTAAGATGATATGATTTGAGTGGTGAATAGTGAATGGCTCTGCCAAAGTAATCGTTAGATTTTATTGAATGGTTCCAGTGGTGCTACCCTCTAAATATTAGAGTTGCTAAGCTGAATTCCACTTTGAATTGAACTATGCTATACATAAAAAGAAACCCAACAGAAAACAAGCAAATAATATATAAAAAAGACAATTTGACATTGTAAACTTAAGTTGGAATTCTCCAAGGGTGCCTCACCTCGCTCTCATTTTATGCATCATTATTGTATTTTTGTGCATCCATAATTCTTATACCTCATTCTTAAACTTATACTGTTTGTGTCTTCACCTTTTTTCCCAAGTATATGATGTTAGAATTCGTTAGTCCTTTTGGATTTTGGACTTGCCTATATCTTTTTGTAGACCTTGTCTGATCCCATGCTCCGTAAGCACACACTTTGTACATGGCCTCACTTCTACAGTTCATCGTTGAAGTTACTGGTTCTCTTATTATAGGGTCATAACTTTGCGACCTTCTACTCTTTCTTTGCGAAATCACTCTTTCATGCCAACTAACCATGTGTTGTATATTTATTATTGTTAGTTAAGGCGTTTTTAGTGGAAGACACAAAATGTCAAAATCTTGTAAGGGCCTTGCCATGGAACTGGTTAAGTGCCTCAGCGAATCTGACTGTGTTAAGGTCACATCTCATCTTTACTCATTTTGTTTTTGTTTCAGTAGGGTTTATGCCAATATCTATTCAAGAAGATGTTTTATTGGGAATTAATTATCTATATGATAACATTTGTTGCATTTTTATACAATATTGTACTTATAGGTGGAGAAGCGATCTTTTAGGGATTGTGCTGGAGAGAAGAGCCCATGTATACCAAGTGAATGTGTGGGACTTAGGGAAACTTATTTCAATTGCAAGAGAGGACAGGCATGTTCCCTTTTCTCTTCTTCTCATACCCAGCATTTATTTTTTTAATCTCTATAAGCTTGCAGTACTTTTTTCAATTGCAAGAGAGATCAAGCATGTTCTCTTTTCTTTTTATGTATATTTTGGCTCGGCCATTTATAATCAGTCATTAGTCAAAGTAGGGTAACTTCTATAGTATCCTCCTTCAAGGGCATGTGATTGGTGTTGTAGTCTCTCGATAGGTTGTTGCATGCATTCTCAATAGATGTGATGCATTTCAGATTTCATATACTTATGTTAGAGCTTAAATAATATTTCTGAGAACTCACATGTTAGTTTTGCCTTTGGGTCAAATGGTAAATATATATGGCACAGAGCCAGTTTGCCAAAGTAGTATTGTGTTTAATTCCCCTTATATAATTTGTGTTTGTGGCTGTTTTGTTCAATCCCCAGATTTTGCATGAGGTAACTTCTATAGTATCCTCCTTGAATATTCATCCGTTCTTAAAGAAAAAGAGTGTCTAGCTATGTTGAATATTGAATATTAGTTATTAGAGGGTCTATTGCAGAACATAACAATAAAATACTTTTTGTAGTCCTGAAGTCAACAAGAATTAGTTTCTATTAACTTGCCCTCTTTTTTCCCCTTTTGGTTGGTCAGGTTGACATGAGATCTAGGATCCGTGGAAACAAGGGTTACTAAGAGCGGCTAAGGAATTAAGCTACCTGCCAATGAAGCTGTAGAAATTGGTTGGCATTATGCTCTCAGACAATTGACAAACACTAATTGAAAGATGATTGGAAGAGGAAAGGTATAAAAAATTTGAAAGAAGATTACGCTCTTCTGCTATGAGCCTTTGGTAGGACGAGACATCTGTTCTTTCTTTATTTTAATATATCTCTTGCTGTGAGTTTATGAGTTTGGCAACCAGAACAGCCCTGGGTGTACTCTGTTTTGCTTGGATGATTCATCCAAATTGAACTCCCAATTGAAGTTTTTTAAGGCTTTGTAAGAAAAACGATCATTCAATCGGATTTCAAAAAGTAACTAATGAAATTAATAAGTGTAGTATTGAATGTGATTGACATATTCCACACAAATTTTGTCTGTGAATTGCGTGGAAGTGGAAATAGGAGAAAATAAACAACTATTTATAAGTCTAGGACTAAAGCTTCACAAACTTCTCCTGATAATTTACTAACGAAATTATTTATTACATGTAGTGCTCTTGGTTTTAATTCTTAGAATAGTTTATCAAAATGTGAAAAGATCCATGTCTGTTTGTTCAGCAGCTGTGCTTACTTGGACAGCTTAGAATTTGCCTGTTTCATTTATTTGCATCATTTAGTGTGAAAGCAAGAATTGTTACGTCATGTTTGTGCTTACGGTGTCATATGTTTATGGATGTCCAAAAACTCATTTCATTTACTTGCATCGTTCAGTGCGAAAGTAAGAATTGGAACTTCATATTTGTGCTTATGGTGTGTTTGTTTATGAATGTCCATAACTGATTTCCTCCTAAGAATATGAAATATTGTCGTAATCTATATAATTAAGCCTAATGATCTCATTGTCAAGAATCATATTATTCTCCATGGCGTCATCTCCTGTGGCAAAAGCTCAAGTTTGATGCAATAAAATGATGCCAATAAATTTTGAATTCTTTTAATAAAGTAGGGTGTTTTTTGATGCCAAGAATTAAGAAAATAGGAATTGCTATGATACAAGAAGGGTTATTGTCATAGGCTTGTTAGACTGGCAATTTGAAGACATTAAAATCTTGTTGTATAGCTTATAGTGGTGAAACCTAAGAAAACATATTTGAAATGAGATGGGATCCATAAAAAGGCAGACTATTAGTATTTTTAGTTGACTCAACTAACTGTATCTAGTCTAGCACTTCGCATCATATAGGGTAAGACCAATTTTGGGACTAAGGGAATAAAATGAGTACTTTAAGAGAAGGTATTATACAAGGATGTTCTTAGGAGAGCATACAATAAAATTATGCCATGTATTTTAAATTTTATCTTACTATCCTAATTAATGTCATAATTTGTTTACTTTAAAGTGAATAATATAATGGGGACATTTCTATGTAAGACTTTCTCTTATCGTAATCGGGACTAATGCATCTTTGATCAAGTCAACTACCTTATCTTTTCAACCTTTAGGGCTAAGCTAGTAGAATGATTGTCCTCATCAAACAGGAGATGCTTCTTTTATTGGGCATTAAAGTAGTGGAAATTAAAGTGTAAAGCATGAAGGAAAAAGGAGAGGTGAAGTTCACCTAATAGCTGGGAATGATGTAGACTATTGCTCTTTGAATCTTTCAATGTGTGTATCATGTTCTAAAAGACCAGAGCATGCTATGATTCTGATCTGCCATAGTGCAAGTGGGACGTCGATAGAGATACAAGATTTTTCTACACCACACACGTGCATTGAAGATTAAAAGTGGAGCATGGGTGGAAATGCAAATATGGCAAATACCTATCATTTGCCTTTAAAGAAGAAACAATTTTGCTTGTTTAGCAACAAAGTTTTCTTGGGTTATTAAGGAAATGATGCACCATGTTTCATTCAATTTTTGTGCAATTCGATGTAAATCAATAATCAAAACATAACCGTGCAATTATTGCTGTCCTTTAAGTCACTTGTTTAATGTTGTGTTGCTGTCTAAGGAATCAAGCCCACACATGCATTGGGGTTAGAACCCAAATTAATTATGATTAGTTACACGATTATTAATTCAATTTTTAATAAAAATTATTAAATAACGTAATATAGTTAATTAAGTGATTCACAATTTGTGGATAAATTTGTATAAATAATTTATATTTTTTTAATTATTTTTTTAAAATAATTATATTATTTATTAAATTTATTATGTATTATTATTTTATCAATCGAAAATATAAAAAAATTTTATTATATAAATTGGTATATTTTAAATATATTATTTAACAAGATGGTACGATAAATGATATTAAAAATTATAAAATTATATTGTTTATGTAATGAATGTCGCATTATTTAGAGAATAACAATTTTAATATATACACCATTACTCAATAATAGTTTTGTCATTTAGTTGGCCACTATAAAAGGGACCTATATGATACAAATGGTCATAGCATATCCTAATATGAATAAATTAAAAAATGTAGGGACCCATATGTTATTAACCCAAACAGAAAACGTAGCAGTTCACGCCTTGGAAAGAAGGGCCCACGTGGATGGAAGGGCCGTTTGCACGTAATCGCCAATATTAAATTAATCAAACGGTGATTAAAGTCAAACAAAGGTGGGAAAACTAAAGAGATCAAACAGAGACGTTAAAGATTCAAAAATTCAAAAAAATATTAAACTACAAACTGTCAACAGCTATATATAAACCACCCACTACGGTTTCTCGCGCTCTCTGGACTCTGTCTCTCTCTGTCTTTCGTGTTCTTCAAACAAAACGAGGTCGTCGCTCGCCGACCCTTGGATTTTTCAGAATCCCTAAATTCATTTCTCTTCTCTTTTTTTTTTTTTTACGATTTTGGAAACCCTAGTTTTTGGTGCGCAAAACCCTAAGATTTTTTTTTAGCTTCTCTGATTTCGTCACGCGACGTTATCCCTGACTGCGACTTTACAAAAGGTACCTGCTTGGGATCTATATATCCTGCTGTTTGGTTGTCTAGATTTTTTTTGATTTTTTTTAATGTTAAAAGTTTCTGGCTTTTGATTTTTTTTGAATTAAGTATTTTGGTGGATTGTATGTTTGTTAATTAAATTGTTTGTTATGATTCGATGAATTTAGATCCATTGTGCTTTGATTAACAGGTGAGTATAGGGATTTATTTTTTTTTTCTATATGTTTAATTTCAAATTTTATGACTTGAAATATTCAGTTCACTGCTGTTTTGATCATTCTATAAATTTATCAACAGTACCAAGTTTTGATTAATTTACCCTTTTTAAAAAGTTATTGTTCAGTTATGTTTTCCGTTTGAATCTAGCATTAACTAATTATGTGTAAATGACTAAATGTATTGATAAATGGATTTACCAACAACAAAAAGTTATACGTATGCTGATAATATTAGTTGGTAAATTTGAGTATAGAGTGATTGACTAACTGGCTTTGCTGCTTTTATATTGAAATTTTCTGCTAAAATGTTAAGGGTTTGTAATTTATAGTTGTGGTTAGTACTGCATAATGCAAATTGTAAGTTGTAATTTAGTGAATTTGTTTCTTTCCTGGTTATATGGTGTTTAGGAGAGATGAACTTGAACTCTGTGAATGGAGAAATGGAAGTTAAAAGGAGCGATGATCTTAAGGAGCCTTTATTACTGCATCCAAATGGTGTTGCGATTGATATCCCACAGTTCATTAATAACAAAGGTCAGAAACCCAGGATGGTTAAGTTCAAAATAAGGGAGATTAAATGTGCATCCTGTGCTACATCTATTGAATCTGTGTTGGTGAACCTTAATGGAGTTGAGAGTGCCATGGTGTCACCCCTTGAAGGCCAAGCTGCAATTAAATATGTTCCGGAACTTGTTACTGTAAGTGGTCTTCCGAAACTTGTTTTTTATTTTTTCTTTTTTCTTTTCGTCTTGGAGTTAGTTTATGCTCACATAGGAAGAGAGATCATAGTACTGCATTCTTTGTCCTCAATTTCTTCAGCAAGCAAGTGAAACAAAATAAATTTTTTCTTCTACTTAATGGTGCTAAAGGTAGTCAAGTTGATGTATTTTCTTAAAACATTACCAAGCTTGTGTACCTTCTAATCTGCTATCACATAGTGGGACAAAATCATGACATAGTATAAAGATTATCAAACATATGCACATGGTTTGCCATTAGTGCATTTTGCATCTAGAAAATAAGTTATTGGAAAACGTTAAACATAATTTTTTGCCCTATAAACTTTTGTTTGCAATTAGGTTGCTGCGGACCTCAATTTTATTAACTTCATATTTTTTTTATGAAATTGCCTAAATTTTCATTCTCTTAGTCATGTGGTATATGCTTTTACTTGTGATTTCACATATATATTAGTGTGGCTGGTTTAATTCTTATTTTTTTTGCTGATGGGTGGACAATATGTCTACCTTTTTTCAACTCTCTTTTGATAGCAATAGATGTATGTGCTTCTGTTCCTTTATCACAAAAAAAAAGGAGGTAAAATGTTTACTTTCTCTATCTGTACTTGGAAACTGGAATCATTTACAGTTTTATATTATCTTAGGCAAAACAAATAAAAGAAGCCATAGAAGAGGCAGGATTTCCTGTAGATGATTTTCCAGAACAAGATATAGCAGTATGCCGCCTCAGGATTAAAGGAATGATGTGCACCAGCTGCTCTGAGTCCGTAGAACATGCCATTCAGATGGTTGATGGAGTTAAAAAAGCTGTGGTTGGTGTAGCTCTTGAAGAAGCAAAGGTTCATTTTGATCCAAACCTCACTGATACTGACCATATCATCAAAGCAATAGAAGATGCTGGCTTTGGAGCCGATTTGATTAGCTCAGGGAATGATGTGAATAAAGTGCATCTAAAACTTGAAGGGTTGAACTCATTTGTAGATGCTACATTTATTCAAAGCTTTCTTGAGTCAGCTCAAGGTGTAAGTCATGTTGAAACAGACTTGACAGAAAAGAAGGTGACAGTTAGCTATGACCCAAACCTCACTGGTCCAAGAACTATCATACAGTACGTTGAAGGAGCTTCCCATGGTTCTAACATTTACCGTGCAAGCTTATATGTTCCTCCAAGGCAAAGAGAAACGGAGCGGCTGCAAGAAACTCGTATGTACAGGAACCAGTTTTTGATAAGCTGCCTGTTCACAATTCCTGTTTTTTTATTTTCCATGGTACTTCCTATGCTTCCCACTTATGGTAACTGGTTGGAGTACAAGATCCATAATATGCTAACTGTTGGGATTCTTTTAAGATGGATCCTCTGCACGCCAGTGCAATTCATTGTAGGCCAAAGGTACTGAGTCTAATTTTCATATAATCTTCTTCTCATTTTTGCTGCTATGTGCCAAAAACTGAGCATTTTTATTTCATGGAAGGGTTTTATAGGATTGTTTATTATATCGATATTGATTGCTTGGTTGTATTTTTCAGATTCTATGTGGGATCATATCACGCATTGAGACGAAAATCTGCTAATATGGATGTTCTAGTCGCACTAGGCACTAATGCTGCTTATTTTTACTCAGTATATGTTGCAATAAAAGCATTGACTTCAGATACATTTGAAGGGCAGGATTTCTTTGAGACTAGTCCCATGTTGATATCCTTTATCCTCTTAGGGAAGTATCTGGAGGTTGTGGCAAAAGGGAAGACATCAGATGCTTTAGCAAAGCTTACAGACCTTGCTCCCGATACTGCTCATCTTTTAACATTAGATGGTGAGGGAAATGTTATTTGGGAAATAGATATTAACACTCAACTGATACAAAAAAATGATATAATTAAGATTGTTCCGGGAGAAAAAGTTCCAGTTGATGGGATTGTTATAGATGGTCAAAGCCACGTGAATGAAAGTATGATCACTGGAGAGGCAAGGCCCATTGCTAAAAGACTGGGCGACAAGGTACTGTCTGTTTGGCTTTTATATTTTGATGTATTATGCATTTTAGTATGCTAAATGAAAGATTTTTGTTTTTTCTTATATAATCAATAGGTTATTGGTGGGACCATGAATGAGAACGGATGCTTACTGGTTAAGGCCACTCATGTTGGGTCAGAAACTGCACTTTCCCAAATTGTTCAACTTGTGGAAGCTGCTCAGCTTGCTAGAGCACCAGTTCAGAAACTAGCTGATCAAATCTCAAAGTTTTTTGTTCCTATGGTGATTTTTTTTTTTTTTTTGTTTCCTTAAACATTCTATTCTAAATAAGATGTATCACTATGCTCAATTGATGCAATTCAAACTGGATTTTATTTGCAGTAAATAAAAACTTTGCAATGAGTAAATCAATAAATTGAAAAAATTTGTGATATTTTCATTTACTTGCATGAAGAGGAGAGATATTTAAATGTATCAAACAGTCTATTGTAGCTGAATTCATCTGTCTTCTCTCTCTGTGTCTTTTTTTCTTCTGAAAGAAAAGCTATTCTATTCTGCTTTCTGAAAGATTTTTTGAAGTTTTCAAGATCAGGTAAACTGAGTAATATAAATAAAATTTCTGCAAACAATTTTAACAGTTGAAAGTGTAGTAACTAAGAAGGGAAAGCAAATTCTAATTTGATTACCGTTTCTCTTTGGTTGACTGTGCATGTAGATACCTAACACAGAGATGTGAAATGAATTTGTTGTTCTGTGGAAGGTACCACCCATATTGCTTAATAATCAATTTAGCACATGCTTTGTTTAGCTTGATCTTATTATTGTCACATTCCCTAGGTTTTACGTAACATGCCTCGAAGTGGATTTATATCTTTTTAGTTTTAAAGATGTTGAATTCCTCATTCACTAGTTCATTAGAGTGATATAAGTGCTCAACATATTTAAAGGTTCCAATGCCACACCTTTTCTTACTGCTATTTGATTTCTACGGTTAGACAGTAATGGACTGTAACTTTCAATTTGTTTTTCACTCCATATCAGGTTGTTGCCGCAGCATTTATAACGTGGCTGGGATGGCTCATCTCTGGAGTGGCTGGGCTTTACCCTAAACATTGGATACCAAATGTCATGGATGAGTTTGAGCTAGCACTGCAGTTTGGTATTTCAGTTTTGGTGATTGCTTGCCCTTGTGCTCTTGGACTCGCAACACCTACAGCTGTCATGGTTGCCACTGGGAAGGGTGCTTCACAAGGCGTGCTCATTAAAGGTGGAAATGCTCTTGAGAAAGCACACAAGGTACAGTCATTACCCTTTTGTAAACAACTATTGCAGATTTATTCAACAAACTTTTATCTCTATACTAGTTGTACCTGAAACATGTACTCACACACACAACACACTGTATGCATGTATGTATAGATATCTTTGTATACTGTAATTATCCACTCCTGCTTTCCTGAAATAGATCTGGCTTTCAATACTTAAATGATGTAGAATATGCAACACGCGATTATGATAAACTACAAGCTTCATCTACAGGCTATATTTTGGCTTTATGAATCTCCATTAAAATGTCATATCCTCCTTCAAACAAATAGAATTTTATTCTGAATATTTTACTGGAAAAGAGCTCCTGCATCCACCTTATTTTACCATTTGTTGTATTTTGTTTTGATTAAGGTCCCAAGTTGCAGCTAATGTCACTGCCTTATTTGTCATATTTTCTTTTCTTGAAGGTCAAGACAGTTGTCTTTGATAAGACAGGGACTCTGACAGTTGGAAAGCCTGATGTAGTCAGTGCTGTGCTCTTTTCCCACTTTTCAATGGAGGAGTTCTGTGACATGGCTGCTGCTGCAGAGGTAAGATATAAATATTTAAAATAACACTCTAGTTAATATGCAACATGTTGGGGACCAAACTACAAATTGTTTTCTCTACCTCAACCGGTATAGATTTGTGAAAAACAATCCCCATGGCATTTTAACGTGAGACTTGCAAAAAATTTGTAAACATTTGAAATCAAATTGAATTTTGCTTTGATGGGATTGGGCCTATAGATGAGATAACATTTCCTGTACAAAATGTTTAGGCAAATAGCGAACACCCAATAGCTAAAGCTGTGGTGGAGCATGCGAAGAGGCTGCGCCAGAAGCTTGGCTCCCACGATGAACATATCCCCGAAGCTAAAGACTTTGAGGTGCATACTGGAGCTGGGGTCAGTGGAAAAGTTGGTGACAGGATAGTTTTGGTTGGGAACAGAAGGCTTATGCGGGCTTTTCATGTCCCTGTCAGCCCTGAAGTTGAGGACTATATTTCAAAAAATGAGCAACTAGCCCGGACATGTGTATTAGTTGCCATTGATGGAAAGGTTTCAGGAGCTTTTGCTGTAACTGATCCTGTGAAGCCAGAGGCTTCTGTTGTTATATCTTTTCTACGCTCCATGGGCATCTCAAGCATCATGGTGACTGGTGATAACTGGGCTACAGCAACTGCCATAGCAAAGGAGGTTGGAATAGAGAAGGTTTTTGCTGAGACAGATCCCGTGGGAAAAGCTAATAAGATAAAAGAATTACAGGTAAGCTTATTCGACATGGTTACATGGGAGCAGATAATAATACCTTTTTGTCATGTTGTGGTCAGTGAGGAAGTAATAGTAAGATTACTGTTTAGTTGGAAAATGATTTGCTATGTGAGGAAGTACAAGATGGACAAAACAGTGATAGAGAATTTCAAGAGGTTTAATATGTTTTTGCTTTTTTAATCCCATCATGCAACATCAGTTTATGTGAACAAGTTTGTAGAATTCTGATTAGCTGATAATTTTTTTGTTTTTAACTTAAAATGGATGCAGTTGAAAGGGATGAGTGTTGCTATGGTGGGAGACGGAATAAACGACTCACCAGCCTTGGCTGCAGCCGATGTTGGCATGGCAATTGGTGCTGGAACAGATGTAGCCATAGAAGCAGCTGATATTGTTCTCATCAAAAGCAACTTGGAAGATGTAATTACGGCCATAGATCTTTCCAGAAAAACCATTTCCCGAATTTGTCTCAACTACGTGTGGGCCCTTGGGTATAACATACTCGCGATGCCTATTGCTGCTGGAATTCTATACCCCTTCACCGGAATCCGGTTACCACCCTGGCTTGCTGGTGCTTGCATGGCTGCCTCATCCCTTAGTGTGGTTTGCTCTTCTCTTTTGTTGCAGTCTTATAAGAAGCCTTTGCATGTTAAAGACTCTCAAGGATCAGTTAGTTCACTAGCACAATAGCTTGCAACAGTCTAGAACTCACCTAGTATTAGCCTCAAAATTATATGCCCTTGTACTGAAATAAATACAAAACCATTTTGATTTCCACCTCTTAAGGTGAGCTTTTGTTTTCTCAAAACATGTTCTACATGTTGCACATGTTGCAAGTCTTGAGATTAGAGTCAGAAGCAGAGGAAGGAGGGGAGACAGACAGATTTGAGAGAAGAATATAGAAGGAAGGGGCTTTGTGGATTCATGGGAAATAAATTAAGAAAGAATTTTATGCTTTTGTATTTTGGAAAAAAAAAAAAAAAGAAGATATTACTTAACTTAATGTACTAGTATTCATGGTGTTTTCAAGTAGCCCACAATACTTTATAATAAAGCCATTTTAATAGTATAATAAATTACTTTTTAAAATTATAAAAATTTATTATTTAATTATAATTATGATAAATTATAATTTTTAACGTAATATATTGTGTAGTATTATTAATTACGTTAAATTTTATTAATAAAAAATTTAAAATATAGAATAAATAATAATTAAAATATAAATAATTAATTTATAATTAATAATATTAAAGGTAAAAAAATATATATAATAGTACATCATTTACCTTTAAATTATAATTTAATTTTTAATTTATTAAATTACTAAAAAGTCCTTTTAATTGTTAAGTTAAGTAAGAGGGTGAAGAGTTAATTTTTTAATTCGGATGGTCCAGGTGACGGGAATGAAAATTACTAAAAAGTCGATAATAAATGCACTTGTCGTTTTAATTCCTACAGAAATTCTCTCAACGACCAACAACATCTCAACACGTCTCTCTCGCTTTTCTCATTCTTTTACTTACCGACAATTTCTCTCTCTTTCTCCGTCTTACATCTCCATTCTGATCGCCCTAAGGTAAGCTCGTCGCTACTGTTCTTTTGCTTCTTGCTGATTTCCGGACCAAAATATTGGATTACTTTCAGTTCTTTAATTTGTTTTAGTTTTTTTTTATATATGCATTTATGTATTTTCTGTCTGGGATTTTTGAGTTTATGAGTTAAGGTAAGAGAGGATGATTGATAAGTTAGTCTAATTATTATTGGGATTTCAGTTTTCTAGTTGCTTTTTTGTTTGGTTTCTCAGAAAATGGAGAAAGGTGGGATTTTTGGGGTTTTGTGGTTTCTGGTTGTTTCTGTCTAACCATGGAAGGATGAAGAATCTGGGTTTTATCTCGTGGCTGTTTTATTTCTAATAATGGAAAGTTCAATTTAGGTTAGTCAACTCAACTGGTTGTATCAGGTATTTCAGTTGGGTTTAATTAAGAGGAGTTTTTGTTTTCTTGATAATTGGAATGATTAAAAGTTGAAAGTTTGGTGATTATCTTTGTTTTATTTTTTCCTTGGTAAAAGAATAGAGTTTTGCATTTATGATTTTGGAATTTGGTGTACTTTGAAATGGAAAGTTCGGGTTTGGGAAGCAGGTTTTTGTCTAACGTGGGGTTATTAGACCTTGAGCCATCAATTTCTAGACGCCAAAGGAATCAATTGGGTCATACATACCTTAACCAACAACATCACATGAATATCATGCATGGTCTTGAAAATGATCCGCACCCAATTGGGTTGATGGAAGTGAAGGGCTCGAGCACGAAAGCACTGGCAATGCATTTTGGTAAAGGGAGGACGGCAAGCCCCATCAATGCCATGAATAATGGCTATTCAAGTGAAGAAGATGAGCCTAGTTTTACTGACGATGTAAATGGTGAAAACTTGATTGGGAGTAAGGATAAAAAGGGATCTATGTGGCAGCGAATGAAATGGACAGATAATATAGTTAGGCTTCTTATAGCAGTGGTTGCTTGCGTAGGAGATGATGGTGTGCTTGATGGTGTTGAGGGGCGGAAGAGGAAATCTGGGATTTTGCAAAAGAAGGGCAAGTGGAAAATGGTTTCAAAGATAATGATTAGTAAGGGTTGTCAAGTTTCACCACAGCAGTGCGAGGATAAGTTTAATGACTTGAATAAGAGGTACAAGAGGTTGAATGATATTCTTGGTTGGGGAGTTACTTGTCAAGTGGTGGAGAATCCGGCTCTTATGGACTCAATGCCGCAGATCTCTGCTAAGGCTAAGGACGATGTGAGAAAAATTCTTAGCTCAAAACACTTGTTCTATAAAGAAATGTGTGCTTACCATAATGGGAATAAGATACCGAACTGCCATGATATTGATCTACAAGGTTCTTCTTTACCTTCGGGGAGATGCTCAAAAGATAACAACGAGCCAGAGGAGGAAGAAACTGACAGGAACAACGACACTGAGGATGATGAATCAGATAACGAAGATGATCAAAATGATGATGAGGATGGGGAGAGGATGGTTGAGCTTGGCGAGGGAAAGAAGGAGAGTAAAGAAGACGGCCATTTCTGGTCACAATTTGCTGGGCGGGATAGCTTCGAGATGGAAATGGCTAGGATTTTTCAAGATCCCTCAAAGTCTTCGTGGGAGAGAAGAGAGTGGATTAAGAAACAAAAGTTGCAACTTCAGGATCAAAGAGTCAACATTCAGGCTGAAGCATTTGAGCTTGAGAAACAACGTTTAAAGTGGCTGAGATATTGCAGCAAGAAAGACCGGGAACTAGAGAGGTCGAGGCTGGAGAATGAGAGAATGAGATTAGATAATGAGCAAATGATTTTGCACCTGAGACAGAAACAATTCGAGATGGATTTCAGGAGGGCAGAAGCATCCTTAGAACCCACTACTCTTGGAAACAGGGTACAAGGTAGAGATCACATTGATTTGGGCAGGCATCAATATTAATTCTGCCAAAGGTCTGTTGGTTTATGTTGGCATCGTGTGTAACAACCTGTCTAATAATTCTGCATTACAACTCTTAACATCTTAGGCATACTAACCTTGTAAGACATTTGTTTTGCTTTAGATTAACATCCATGATGCTGGAAGATGTTGTTGAGCTTTTGATGTAAAGTAGAAAAGTTAGAGCATTAGCCTTTTTTCTGTATTTCTCTAATATCCAGATCATTGCAATAGGTTGATCTCATATTCATATGTGTTTGAAAGATCTTTTGTGCAGTGTTCATTGAGAACTAAGGATTTATATTTAAATTCCTTATTTAATGATAATAATATTGATTTCTGTTGGGAAAGCAGGAGATCGTGAGATTGGTAGAATGGTCAAGTTGATAATGACACTGATTTATTTATGCTTAATTTAAAAAGTTGGCTTCAACTTTGTTGCAATATCATGGATCTAAAAAAAATTCCATAGGGCTCAAAATTTGGATCAAATGAGAGAACTAAGACAACCAATAAGCTATCTTTCTGTTGTATTCATTGATCTTGCATTCCTTGCATCTTTACTTCTCTCCATTACTTCATTATTTTCATCACTTGTTATGCTACACTCTCTTTTGTATGCCATATCTAACACTGTATGTTTCCTCTCCTCTCCTTTTCTGCTGTAAAATGCATCATATCACATATTCACTTTTCATGTGTTTCTTTGTCCAAAATCTTTTGCATATGCATATGCATGGTATGGATATGTATTTGCCACTTTTGGACAATATTATGAGAATTTGCTTCTTTGATGCCATCTCTCAGTCTGTCTGCCTGTTGCAGTTCATTCTTTTTCATTGTCATCAGTGTCTAACCTGCTCTATTTCTCAGTTCAGAACCGATACCTGTTTAGGTTTTGAAAATCTTCACCCTTTGCTACCATAACATTGATGCAGAATAGGATATTAGCTTTCTTTGAGTTGCAAATAACAGCTTGGAAAGAGAATTTAAATTTACTTCTGATGATTAGAAGTGAAGTGTCTCAGATATTAGGTTATTGTACCAGTTACAGATTAATAACTACAGAAAATTAGAGGAGATTTGAATCCATATTGATCTTGCTTACCCAGAAGAATCGTTCAATGTCTTCTGCATATGTCACATCAGACACACCAAGATAATTTCCCTGGAAGATGAACCAACTTTTGTGGTGCCTGTTCTAGTTATCTGATTTACCTGTGATTTTGAGTTCAATTCCTGAACCAGTCTGAATTCATCTTGAATGACACTGATTTTTCAGTTCTTGTATGACATAAAATACCAGCCAGTGAAAGTATCCTGAATAATGCCAAAAGATATCTGGCTTGTGGCTACAACTCAAAATGATTTCCATTAGGTGACAGTTGTATTTCTACTAAATTTTGAAAGTTTAACAGTGAACATTGCAAGTATTTGATGCCCAGTTCATTTTTACTAATATTTATCAATTACCAACGAAAATACATATTCGATTTTGAGAACATTAAAACCCTAGTTATGGAGAGTTGGCTCTTTACACAATTTTTTTTTTTCCTGAATTATTGTTAGCTTTCTTTACAATATGAAATAATAAAAGTGGGAGATTTGAAAATTCCATTTCCACATGCTGCTTTACTGTGGAGGTTTCATTTGGGGCTTCCTTCAAAGGGTAAAGTGAGAAAATTTGCATTCAAAATTTCACATCCATGAATTCAGAGCCGCCTTGTCTGTTGCTTCATTGATTGGTGCAACTTAAAAAGCGAGAAAATTCGCATTCAAAATTTCAGATCCATGAATTCAGAGCCGCCTTCTCTGTTGCTTCATAGATTGGTGCAACTTAAAAGTCAATTCTACATTTAATTCAAAGAATAATACTAGCATTGCCTGTAATAAATTGTTCTATAACTCATTTAGTTACAATATTATTTTTAAATTTTAAATTCATATTTTAAATATTAAAAATTAATCATTATATATTAATTATTTTAAATTTTATATAAAAAAATTAAAAAATAAATATATATGCAATGTAACAATTAAAACATTCATCTAAAGTTTTACAATCATATCTACATCCTTATTTTGATTCTATGACAAATTAATGGTCAAAGTTGTCCTCTACAAAAATAATAGACTATTTACCATGTCAAATAAAAAAAGAAATCAAAGTAAAAAAGATGTTTCCATTCTTAATGGAAAATTTTCTCCTAACAATTTTTCAATAATTCAAGTCAATACTTGAGATGATTAAAAAAAATTAAGATAAATTGTTTTAAAAATTATAAAATTTTATTATTTAATAGATAAATATGAATTATAATAATTCTTTTTTAAAAAATTTGTATTATTAATGGAGTGAAATTCATAGTACTATAAGAACTTCATGCAAAAAGAGATACCCTGCGCAAAAATCAAAGGACTTTCTGCCTTCCGAATTTCAGGATCCGATTGCAAAAGGGTATGTACTTATATATTTAGTTGATTGGGTCTTCTTGTGATCAGTGTTTTACGTAGAAACTGTTTCCGGTGCTGCGCTTATTTCGTGTTTTTTTGTTGCCTCGCTCAACATCTGTTTGATTTTGTTTATAATAACCCAGAGTCAGGTTATCTCTCAGATCTCTTCATTTGTTGTTCGTTTTGTTTCTTGCTTTACATCTGTTTTCTTCGTTCGTTTCTCTGGTTACTTCGATTCGGAAATTTGTATTTGTCGGTAAGTCTGGTTCTGTATGGTAAATATTTGTTTGTGTTGTGTACTGTTCTACAGGATTGTGTTTAAAGAGATTTTGGATAATTCAGAAGGTATCCAAAGTCTGAATGCAAAGATTTGGTTTGAGTTGAAGTTTTAATCCTAATATTTCAGGTTGCTAGAATCAAATTTGGAATAATGGGTGGTTTGTTTATTTGTAATTCAATTCTTTACATGTATTTTTGTTTCTATAATCTCGTTTGTTAGAACTGTTGCCATATGTTATAGTTCTGATAATTTTCATTTCTTTCCTGCATGATAAGGTTTATATTTCTGAGAATCAATGGCTGAGAGACACCAACAACCAAGTGTTATGCACAAGGTAACAGGACAGCTCTATCTCAGTTCCTCCCTTTCTCAAGATGTTCATAATCATCATCGCCGCTATGGAAGTTTCCAAAATTCTGCTCTGCATCAAAGGAAGAATTTTCCATATGGAAACTATTCCAATGCAACATTATTTCAGTATCCCTTGTCACAGACATGCCGCGGTGCTGCCTCTGATCTGTCGCTAGTTGCTTCAACTCCTTCACCTGTTTTCATACAAGCTCCACAAGAGAAAGGCATTGCTAGTTTTGCCATTGATTTTCTCATGGGTGGAGTTTCTGCGGCAGTTTCCAAAACTGCTGCTGCTCCGATTGAACGCGTAAAGCTATTGATCCAAAACCAGGATGAAATGATTAAAGCTGGTCGTCTCTCTGAACCATATAAAGGAATTGGTGATTGTTTTGGCCGTACAATTAAGGATGAAGGATTTGCATCATTGTGGAGAGGAAACACAGCTAATGTCATCCGTTATTTCCCCACTCAGGTTTGTCATTTCATCTACTCTGCTTTTGTATCTTCAAGTTCTGGTTAAATCTGCGTGCTAATCTTATTTTGTTTGTGATTGATTACTTGTTCAGGCATTGAACTTTGCATTCAAGGATTACTTCAAGAGATTGTTCAACTTCAAGAAGGATCGCGATGGTTACTGGAAATGGTTTGCTGGAAACTTGGGATCCGGTGGTGCTGCCGGTGCTTCTTCCTTATTTTTTGTCTACTCCCTGGATTATGCACGAACTCGTCTAGCAAATGATTCCAAGGCTGCAAAGAAAGGAGGAGGAGAAAGGCAATTCAATGGCTTGATTGACGTCTACAAGAAGACTTTAAAATCCGATGGCATTGCAGGACTCTACCGCGGATTCAACATTTCCTGTGTCGGCATTATTGTGTATCGCGGTCTCTACTTTGGGATGTACGATTCCTTGAAGCCAGTGCTCCTCACCGGAAAGATGCAGGTTAGCATTACTTTGCTTTGATTTCCGTCAAGAATTTATTTTTATCACTTGCCGGACAATTTATTTAACTCTGTTAATGCTTGTGTTGATTTCAGGATAGCTTCTTTGCTAGTTTTGCTCTCGGATGGGTAATCACCAATGGTGCCGGCCTTGCATCCTACCCAATTGACACAGTCCGTAGAAGAATGATGATGACATCTGGTGAAGCTGTCAAATACAAGAGCTCACTTGACGCTTTCAATCAGATTCTCAAGAATGAGGGCCCGAAGTCTCTCTTCAAGGGAGCCGGAGCAAACATCCTCCGAGCCATTGCTGGTGCCGGTGTGCTTGCAGGCTATGACAAACTCCAGATGATCGTCTTCGGAAAGAAGTATGGTTCCGGCGGAGCCTAATCAGGCCACCCCACCCCAGATGTTGATGAAATCTTATTTAGGATAATCCTTTGAAGGGATTCATATCCTACACATTGTTTTCCATTTTTCAAATTCTTTTTTCTTTCCCATAATTTTGATTATTGAAATGGTTGTAATCTGAATTCATAATTTTGAATGAACTACATATGATTATAGGGTCAATAATCTTCTCCTGTTTTCATTAATAATTAAAGCTTTTCAGTATCGATTTGTCTTTTCTAGAAAAACTATAGATTAATTTATATTTAAGTATATTATCAGGGGGGTTAATGATATTATACCAAACAAAAATTTACTTCCTGTTGCGGACGGCGGGGACCGCCTTTTCTCAGAGAAAAATTGATCAGCAATTTGTAAGAAAGAAGAGAACAAAAGCGCAGGAGTAGAAGCCGATGTTTTCTCTTTATTTTACTAAGAATCTCTTCTTCTTCTTCTTTTTATAAACTTAATTCGGCGTGAATTTTGTTTGTTTTGAATTTTATTGCTTCTGGAGTAGGAATTTGTTTTTAATTTAATGAACACTCTTCATGCAGTCAATCTCAAATCTGTACGTTTGATTACGAACCCTCTCTTGAGCTCTCTTCATTGCTTTCTTAACACTCGCTCGCTTTCCCCTTATAAAGAAAAACGTACAAACTGGAACACAACCCACAGTTTTGTTCTTCAAAACTCACTTCTCTATTTACTGGAACAATGCGTATCTATATCTCAATTGAAGCAAATCCAAGCCCAAATGACCATCACTGGGTTAGTGTCAGATGGGTTTGCTTTTAGTCGCCTTATTGTCTTTTGTGCAATATCAGAGTCAAAGAATCTTGGTTATTGTACCAAGCTTTTGTTGAGTACAGAAAACTCAAATGTTTTTTCTTGGAATGTGGCAATGAGAGGGTATTTAGAGAGTGAAAAGATTGTAGAAGCTGTTCTTTTGTATAAGCAGATGTTGAGAAATCGTCGGTCTAGGCCTGATAATCATACTTACCCTTTGTTGTTTAAAGTATGTGCTAGTATAGGATCAAAATTTTTAGGTTATGAAATTCTTGGGCATGTTTTGGAACTGGGTTTTGATGTGGATATGTATGTGCATAATGCAGTAATTCATATGTTGGTCTCTTGCGGGGAATTGCGGTTGGCACATAAGGTGTTTGATGAAGGTCGTGTTAGAAATTTGGTTTCTTGGAATTCTTTGATTAATGGGTATGTTAGGAGCGGGTTTTCAATTGAAGCTATAAGGCTTTATCGAGAAATGCAATTGGAGAGAGTTAAGCCAGATGAGGTCACGATGATTGGTGTGGTTTCGGCATGTGCTCAATTAGAGGATTTGAATCTTGGGAGACAATTTCATCGGTATATCAAGGAAAGTGGATTGAACTTAACTGTCCGACTTGAAAATGCGCTTATGGATATGTATGTAAAGTGTGGGAAACTGGATGCAGCCGAAGAAATATTTGATAGCATGATGAACAAAACAGTTGTGTCATGTACTACAATGATTGTAGGATATGCCAAATTTGGGTTTTTGGATATGGCTAGGAAGATTTTTGACGACTTGCCAGAGAAGAATGTTGTGCCATGGAATGCCATGATTGGAGGTTATGTTCAAGCCAAGCGAAGCAAGGAGGCCTTGGCTATGTTCCATGAAATGCAAGCTAGTAATATAAAACCTGATCAGGTGACCATGATTCATTGCCTATCTGGTTGCTCACAACTTGGAGCCCTTGAACTTGGAATATGGATTCACCATTTTATTGAAAAACAAAATCTTTATCTGGATGTTGCCTTAGGAACTGCATTAGTTGACATGTATGCCAAGTGTGGGAATATCACAAAGGCTCTCCAAGCTTTCCATGAGATGCCAAGAAGAAATTCTTTGACTTATACATCCATAATTGGAGGTTTAGCCCTTCATGGGCATGCACTTGATGCCATATCTTACTTCTCAGAGATGATTGATGCTGGGTTGATGCCAGATGAGATCACTTTTCTTGGGGTTTTATCAGCTTGTTGTCATGGAGGTTTGGTTGATGTGGGTCGTAAGTATTTTTCCCAAATGAAATCTAAGTTCAGCCTGTCCCCCCAGCTTAAACACTACTCTTGCATGGTGGATCTTCTAGGTAGGGCTGGTCTATTAAAAGAGGCTGAACAGCTTATCAGAAGCATGTCAATAGAAGCAGATGCTGTGGTGTGGGGTGCATTTTTTTTTGCTTGTCGAATGCATGGAAATGTTTCAATGGGACAAAGAGCTGCTATGAAGCTTCTTGAGTTGGATCCTCATGATAGTGGAATTTATGTATTGCTTGCTAATATGTATAGGGATGCAAATATGTGGGATGAGGCTAGGAAGATAAGGAAGATGATGGTAGAGAGAGGTGTTGAGAAGACCCCTGGTTGTAGCTCAATTGAGGTTAACGGCATAGTGTATGAATTTATTGTTAGAGATAAATCTCACCCTGAATCTGAACAGATATATGACTGTTTAGTTCGCCTAACAAGACAAATGGAGTTTGTTGAATTTATCTCTCATGTATCTACCTATGAGGATAAGCTTCTCCTAGGCTTTGAGCTTGAAAACCAATGGCCTGTGTTACATTGAGTTTAGTCAATGCTGCTTTTGCTTTCGATTTCTACCCACTTGACAACAACCTACTGTTGCTGTCAATATGATATGATAGTTTGGCCTGCAAATGGGGACAAACTGTAGCATAAGGATCAACAATAGATCTAACTGCTGCTAGTGGCATCATGCTCACTGGCCCTGAAGGGGATGACATCTGGAAATCTGACTGCATTGCTGTTACCGTTGCTTATGGCTTTATGAATGATACAGATAACTTTTCTTTTTTCTGCAGCAATTCAGACAAGTCATGGGAAGGCTTCAAGAATCATACTGACATCATGTTGCTTACACACACATTGGAAAATGGACAGTTTCTTTGTTCTTGACAATCAGACACCAACTTTTCCAAGGGAAGGTTTCGATTCCAACTGCAAAGATATGGGGATCTTGTGCTTAGTACCAAAAACTTGCCCACTGGCCATGCTAATGAACCTTATTATGAAAGCAAAACTAACACAGAAGATTCTAATTCTTCAAGCCGTGGTCATTTGTTGTGTTCAATCACTGAGGCTACATATGCATATTGCTAGAAAATGATCAAATATTCTCTCTGACCTGAAGATTTAAACTTCAGCTTCCAACTTTTATTACAGAGCAAACCATCAATTTTGATGGAGCTTTTACCCATTTCAGCAACCAAAAAATTTCACTGGAAATGATAGCTGGACTGCTTTTTGGTCTTTGCAAGATGATTTTGGCAGAGCAAGTGTTGTTTCTACCGGCAGCAGAATTATGGGTATAGCAGTGTAGAGAATCTTGCTTGCATGATTGTATGCTTGCTGTTGGCCAGTGATATGTGTTGGAAGAGGAAACTACCACTATCACAAGGAAGAGTGGACAGTAACCTTGACGGGAAAGCTCTCATCAAAATTAGTAAAAGTAATCTCCCTCCACAACCTCCTTATTTCCACTTTCCAACTAGTACTGCCATTAGAGGAATGAGAGGATGCATTGCACCTGAATGGTACAGGAATATGCCAATCACAGTAATGCTTGCCATACGGTGCATACAATAACATCCATATCTTCCGCCCACCACGAGAAAGGTTACCCGGATGCCAGAAGGAGTTGTACACGTTCCCCTATGTCCATGAGAGTAATACAATTTACATTAATTTGAGGACTAACATTCATATTTAAGGAGTTGCGTTTAGGGTTTCAGTATAGTCCCATCAACGATTATACTTGTTTGTCAAGCCACTAATATCATAATTAATTATAGTAGCAATGCTTTTGGGTATGAAAATTAGGTTTGTCCCACTTTCCAATAATTAAGCTTTGTGTTTTTCAGTAAATTGTATTGGGATTTGATTTGTATTGCTCTTAGCCTCATGATTTCAGTTTTATTTATCATGTACAAATAATTTGTGCTTTGAGTTGGGTTACTTAGATGAACTCCTTTATTAGCCAAGTACCTTACTTGATAAAGGGTTAAGATTGATTAGAAAATAATTAGGGACTTACTTAGCGCCATTCTCACTTTTTTTAAAAAAAAAATTTACTTTGTCATGATCTCACATCAGATTACAAAATCAATAGACATTGAAGCATAACAAGTAATATCATAGTAAATCTGCCATGTTCATAGTTGATATTTGCAGGGACTGAGATTTAAATTTATGGTATTAGTCTAATTTATGCATGCAATTGCTAATTATCTTATAGTTTGGTGATTCTCATCTCTCTTCTTCAATTATGTGGGAAGGGATTAAAATTTTTCAGATTGTGGCGGGAGCAAACCTTTCTTTATTTGAGCAAAATTTCAAACTGTACTATGATGACCTTGTCTTTCTGATTTTGATAAAATTTTGATCTAAAGTAGACCCAGCTATAATGAATTTGATCTATAAGATTATGGCATACCCCTAATCCAAAAAAGAAGCATTGTTCTCACCTTTTACCAGAGAAGAATTATAAACAGTGAAAAACAAAATTCTGTGTAATCTAAAAGGAATGTTGGCAACTTGAAAAATGGTTAGTGATGGTGGTGGAAATAGGGCTTAGCCTCAATGCAAACAAGGTGGTAACTTTACAAACGTGTAAAGCTCAAAAGAAAATGGAATTGGAATGTGGGAAGAAGTGATGGTTCTTCCTTGCTTGCACGCCAGGTTTTTGATTCTTCTTCTTCTTCTTCTTGTCAATCATCATCATCAGTTTGTTGCATTATTTGTCATGTTCATGTTCATGCTTTGCTGGTTGTTGCTTGTTAGTCATTCCTCTTTCTTTATTGCTTGCTTGCTCGCTCACATGGCTGAAAGCTGCTTTTGCTCCTTTTTGGGCTCAGATCAGAAAAACAAGTAGTAGTGATTGCATCAGCCATGGCATGCCATTTGGCTGCAGCTTGAATCATTGGAGTAGACAAAATTATGGGGATGCCAAAACATCTTTTCTTTTATTTTATTTATGTGGGTCTGATTTCTTTGGATGCTTGCTTAGGGAAATTTGTCTTTCAGAACCATTTTATTTATGCCCAAGATTATTGGTTTGTTTGCTTCCTTTGGGGTTAATCAACATTCACTTCATGTATCATGTCCTATCAACTTTAATGTTACTTTCCATAATTGTGGAGTATGTCAGAGAAATTGAATAATTTTATTTTATAATAATAATTATCACAACATCTTTACTTCTTTCTGCGTTATAATTTTAATTTTATTTATTATATAAGTGATAAATAAAAATATAAAAAATAATAAGTAAGTACTAAATTATCAATTAAAATATAATATTTTTAATATTAATTTAATATTTTAAAATTTGAAAACAAGAATCAAATGCATTATTTTCCAAAATAAAATCCATTATCCCATGTGACATAATTGAGTCCTAAACTAATGAAATGTCCACATTGGCAAACAAAATCTTTTGCTTTTATGGAATAATTCCCTAGTGAATTTCATCCCACAAGTATTGATTCCCTTCTAAGAAACCTTCATCTAATAATAACAATTATACTTCATCTAGGCATTAGATGACAAGATTACAAGCCAGCTACGCCTAAATATTTTATTTTATTTATTTATTTATTTATTTTAATCCTAAATAGATAAATAAAATAGATTCCACGTGTTATCAATTACTTCCACGAGTTTTGATTTCGTCACCTGTAACCTGCTCAAATAGCTCACCCGCAGTAGCGCGAGAGACGGGATAATTTCTTAACGGAGCTCGCGTGTACCTGAAACCACTGCATAAAGCGCCACACTCACTGTGACCGGCTCTTCTCACACCAGATAAAAAAAATTTAATTAATTAATAAAGAATTAAAAGAGAAAATTGAAAAAAGAAAGGCCAGGAAGAAGAGGAAGAAGAAGACGCCATTCTCTTCTAAAGGCCATGCGAGGGAACTCTTCTCTTCAAAGGCTATTAATGTCTGTTCTTTTTCTCTTTATTTTTTCGAAGAATCTATCTTTATTTTCCTTTTCTTATTAATTTAATTTTTTATTTTAATTAATTAATTTTATTGCGTAAATGTTTTTAAATATATATATATATATGTGTTGATAATGTTGTTTATATCGCTCTCTTGATCCACGGATCCATTCATTTTCTCTCTCTTCTTTTTCACCGAAAACGATATTTTCTCGGCCTGAATTTTTGTTTGTTTTGAGTCTGATTGCTTATGGAATTCGAATTTGTGTAATGAGGTACTGGAACTGTTTGTTTTCTTTTTTGGTTCACGATAAAAATTTGAGAATTTGAGATCTCTGTTGTTTCGGATGCTGATATGTGAAAAAGTTCACGTTATGCATGCTTGAGTTACTGTGTTTGTTTTGAACTTCTTTTGTTTTCTTCTTGCATTTTCTCTGTAACCAACCAGAAGATAAGTTTTCTGTTGTTCTGGATTCTGAAGTGGTAATGTTAGCTTTAACTACATCAAATTTGAGTCTTTTGTTCGATTGCTTTGATTTTCTTCATGACCAAACTGAAGATAAAATTTGGTGATCGATTTGTGATAAATTGGATGAATATTGGTTGAGATTTGTTAAATCTCTGTCACAGATACAATACAGGACTTGATAAACTTCTGCAAATTTGTAATGCTGCAACGTTGTAATTAAGATTGTATCAGAAGCTTGAATTTGGATTGATTTGCTTATTGACATTTCTTTTGCAGGTTGTGAAATTTATTCAAAAATAATTTTTTGATTTGCAAATTTGTGTTTTGAGCAAATCTCAACACATAAATCCGCAAAAGATCAGGTTTTTTCATCAATAGTTTGCTCTTTTTTCTTTTTAATCTTTTGGTGTAATTGTGATATTTCTAACCATTAACTTGATATTTCTTATGCTTATTATCATTTGTTTTGGATTAATATTTCTTGCAGTTTGTGGTTTAGAAATGAGTTGGAACCCGCATATCGAAGTTCATTACTATAACACCAGCTACCCTTATAATAGTGCTGGTAGCTTTATGGAATATTTTGAAGGTCTTACATATGAACATGTTAATTACATTTTTGATGGTGCTTCACATGTTCAGGTACATTTTATATGGGAATCAATTAATTTATTTTCTCCCATATGGCAGGCATGGTTAACATTAATGTTCTATAGATCTTTTATATGTTAATTGATAAGGTTTTTTTTTTTTTTTTTGGTTGTTGCTGATGCCGCTGCATTTTCTTAATGTAGATTTGTAGAAAAGCTGTACTTATTTGAATGAATGGTTTGGATCATTCACTTGTCTATCTACAGTGATGTCTGTTTAAGCACGTGCTTAACTGTCTAGTTTGAAGGGTGATTTTCTTATATTATGTGCAGGAGAGTGTTTACCCATCATCGAATACGAGTTTTTACAAGTTTGGGTTTTCGGAATCTGGAAGTAATTCATATTATGATTATGATCATCCTTGTGAGGTCAATTACCATGAACTGAGAAATGATGATTACAGAAGGCCATCAGAGAACTCTTCAAGATCAAACAACGAGCAGACTGCACCTATAAATACAGTAAGGGAAGGAAATTCAAATACTACTGCACGTGAGAGCTCTATAGAGTGTAAGTTATGAGCTCTATAGAGTGTAATTCTTCATATAGATTGTTTTATCTGTTTGCTATTTAGTCTATAATAGTCATTTGGGGCCTGTTTTGTAGACAATGATCCTCTATCAATGATGATGCTCTGGCTTTTATATGAATTAATTCTATATATTAAAAAAGAAAAGATGTTAACCGAGTGTATCAATTATCCATTGGGCTGTCCTCCACAATATACTACTTTGTTTATGCTGTTTAGATAATAAAAACAAATAATTTGTACGCAGAAAGTATGAAAGATCCAGATGGATGTCTATTAATGAGCTGCAATTCATGAGGGACCTGTATTTATAATAGGAAATGCATGGGGGATTGAAGAAAAGGGAACCTTATGACCTGACCAAGGACTTAGTGCACAGCAAGTAGCTTTGATATTTACACTGCACCAGATCCTTTTATAATTTCTTTCCCTTTCATAAACCTTGAATCAACATGCCAGCAGGAGAGCTTTTCTAACCAAGGAGGAAACCTCAGACTATGCCTATTGCTGACTAATCAGAACGGGCATTGACTATGCAGGTGATCCCCTGGTTCAGAAATGAAAGAGTCACTAAGTCCACTTTTTTTATTTTTACTTTTTAAATTTCACAAGATTGATCACCTTCAGAACCTTTGACTTTAAATTGCATTTTATGATTATTCTTGTGCATCATTATTTTCCTTTCTGTCCTCTTCCCCTTCATAAATGGAATGCTTAAAATCTAGAACTACAAGCTTGGATGCATTAATGTATTGCACACGTGAAAATAAATCTTTGTCCTACTGATCCTTTCTAAAACATCCTATTTTGGTTGCTCTTGGAAAGAAGTGGCAGCTGCTCAGAAGTAGTTTTGCCCTTTCTTTTATCATTGATCCTTTTTCTTTTTACCCTGTTAATGAAAAGGGCTGACTGGCAAAAAGAAATCTTTTTGCCAATCCCCTTTTGTTGGTGGGATTAAGGCTTTGTTTAGTTGAGTTTGACTTCCGCTGTTCTTCCCATGGTTGTTTGGTGATATCCTTTTCTAATTTAATATTACTTATTTCAGCGGTGGACAACTTTTTCTTCACTTTTATTTTCTTCTCTTTTCAGGTCCACGGGGACATCACAACACTCATGATTATCAGGTATGTAGCCTGTTAATGGTCTCAGTTGAAAGAAAGTTCTAAACGCAATAGATATGCTCTTCTTTTTTTTTTCCCTGTTGCAAGTCATTTTAGTTTAGTTATAGACTCACAAATGATTCTTGGTAGTTGATTGCACAGGTCTAAAATTTAATTTCTTTTATTCTCTGCAAACAATGCAGGTAGTTTGGCAAGACAACATTGATCCTGATAACATGACTTATGAGGTTAGTCTCTTTTCTCATTTCCTTGCTTAGTTGCAACCATTTCCATTTTTGCCAAATTTGCATTTCAAAATTTCCTTGTGTTTACGGATTCATGTGGATGTTGCATCCATCAAATTCCTTATTGTTCACCAGGCTTTCCTATTGTCTAAAGTTATTAATCATTTGCCTTGCATGGGCGTATTTTTTATCTTTAGAGTTAAACTTTTGGCCCTTATTTTTCCAGTTGCATCATAGCTGAAATACATATTATTTATCTAGGCGTCCACTTAGGCTCAACTTTTCCTACTGGAGCCACTTATTGCTTGCTTTAACCCTTTTGTTCTTGCTGTCTAGGTGATGCCCTGGTTTGTCCGGGGGAAATTGATGACTAATTCATGCATCTTGAATAGTATTAGCTATATTTATGCTTGTTGACTAATGTATGTGTCACAATCAAAAGTGCTTATCCAATTAATGTGATCATCAATGAGTGTTTTTTTTTTTTTTTCTCTCTGAGTGTTTGCTTATTTCCCGTCTACTAGTGTTGCTTTCCAGTGGTCCTTTATTATTTTAATATATAAAATTTATTGATTATGCAAAAGATGGAGTTGTAATTGAGTCAGTCCACTGTTATCAATGTTAATTCATATTTTTGCACAATTTGACATCATGATTCAATACTAATGTACACGAGCAAGGCTACTGGAAAGGAATGATTCTTTATAACTTAATTCCTATGAATGTCAGTAGAGGGGGGACTTGGCAGCACCTTCACCATGGGCATTGAGTTAAATTTCATTAGTTATGTGCCCATTATGACCAGAGTTAATATAACCATGATGGTCCATTGTTCCAATGGAGATAAGCCTATGCATTAAAAATGATAGGGCATTTTTAGCCATTGATGATATAGGCCATGAACTTTCTTTTAATGCTGATTTGTCTATACTGATTTGATCATGGAAACAGACTAGACCTTTTTGTTATATTAATTCTATTTATGTTTTACATGATATGTCTTGCATGTTGACTGTTCAAATTGTACACTTCTGGTCTCCAATCTGAGATGGTTGGTTAAACTGATTTAAATTGCTTTAATGTAAGATCGCATGACACTTTCTGAGGAGTTGATTATTGAAATTCTTTGCCCACAATAATTTAATTTATTACTTTATTTGAGTTAGGATGATTACTTATGACTAAATCTGTTGTTGCAGGAATTACTTGAGTTAGGTGAAACAGTTGGGACCCAAAGCAGGGGTCTTTCTCAAGAACTTATAGCTTTGCTTCCTATCTCAAAATACAAGTGTGGCTTCTTTGGAAGAAAAAAATCAAAACGTGATAGGTACTAATTGGTTTTATTTGCTGTGCTTTTGTTCAAGTGTTGCAACATACACTTCTTTACCAACTATCATGTAATTTGTTCATTCTTTTTTCTTTTTCCTTTTCAATTTAAAATTGTACTATCCTTCCTATTTAATTCTTAGATATATTTTTTCTTCACTGTACAGGATAGTGTACTATTATATTGTCTGTATCTGTTGTATTCCTTCTTCAATTTTAGATTCGTTACTAGTTTTAATGGATCATTAAGTAGTTATTTGCTTTATTACTCAGCTTCAAGGCAATAGGAGTACTTTGTTTCTTATGTTAGTGAATGAGAAACAAGCTCTGGAATGTGCCTTTTTTTATTAGCATGCTAAAAAGATTGTTGTATGGAACATTGAGGGAGGCCTAATTATTGTTGGAATGGTTCAACATGGTTTTGTGATGGAACATTTTACTAACTTTTTAGACTTTTGTGTTAGGATTAAGAAATCCTCAATTTTTATTGAATAGTGGAATGAATCAGAAATCCATGGAATTTTTACTGGACACATGCAGATGTGCAGATATTGGATGCAATAATTATTTAAACCTAATATTAAATGCAGTTTTTTAATGGGTCTGCATAGCTGTCATATTCTTGTATGAAATTCATGGCTTCCATATTTTTTTACTAATGGGTTTTATATTTTGTTAATATTATTATTATTGTTGTTGTTGTCATTGTTATCATCAATGTTGATGTTGTTATTTTGTCCAAGTTTTCATGTTTTATTATCCTTACGCGTAAGTCTAACTTGCGGCATAATGTTGTAAATAGATGTGTGATTTGCCAAATGGAATATAAACGAGGTGACAGGCGCATCACTCTACCATGCAAACATGTCTACCATGCCGGTTGTGGAACTAGATGGCTTAGCATCAACAAGGTAAACAAGTTGACGGTTTCAAGCCTAATGTAGAATTACTTCATTGTTGATGTCTTGCTTTCGTTGTGCTTGAAGCCGCTGACTCTGTTTTTATTTTCTCAGGCTTGTCCCATATGTTACACTGAAGTTTTTGCTGATTTGTAAAACATTCGGAAAATAATTGCCGACGATCATAACGAAGATAATGTAACATGTTTTTCTTCATTTATCGGGCCTGCAACATACAACGATGTTTGTTTTTCGTTTTTGGCGTAGAAAAATTGTGTTAGCTTTTGTAATAAATGAAGAATATATACTTCGTCATACAAAATGGATGTCTCCTGAGAGGCCATAGATCTGTACAGGGCTTCCATGGTTCTTCCATTTAATTTTTTCACTCTTCCATATTTTACTACTACTACGCCATAACTTTGGCTGTGTTATTATTTTGCGGTTGTAGAATTTTGAGGTTTAATTTAGAACTTAGGAGAGATAGTGCATGATCTTGATAGATTATGCAAGATTGGTGTATTAAAAATTTGATTGGATTGGGTGTGGTTGATGAATTGAGGTTAAAGAGGTAAGGGTTGTAATCAGAATTTCTTTTGCAATATTTGAAATTCGGGCAGGGTTGTTCTTGCAGTTATAATCAGTAACACTTTTGAATACTTGGATGAAGTTAAAACAGTACCATGTGTCATGGAATAAAGCTTAGTTCCAGTTTACAAGGACAGCGTATTCCACAAAACTCTTAAAATAAATAAATGAATAAATAGCCCAGTTGTTGCAGGATCTGAGTCTACATAAAACTCCATTGATGAACCAGTCGAGATAATGCCTTTTCTGAACGCTTATCTAGCCACTATGTACTTTCTATCCATTTTATTAAACTCACCGGCAGTTGACCTTTCTTTTAGAAAACAGTGTCGTATAATTTTAATGAAAATTTGATACCTAACACATTATATCAAACACTAATATCACCCAATTGTAGAACTGAACTTGGTCATTCATACACATTCATGTTCGTGACAAGCTTCATTTTTTTTGACTCTACAATCATGTTTGGTTGGGAAGCGCTTTCATGAGAATATAAAAGAAGTGCTGCCGAATAAGCATCTTAACAACTCCTTTAGACTTGTTCATGGGGTGGAATGAACAAAATTGAAAATGTAGTGGGAAACCATCCCTTCAAATGGGTTGAAAAAAGGAAGGAATGAGAGTAAGATTATGACAATGTGAGATTTGGACAGTATTTTTAAAGGTTAAATCCAGGCTGTTATGTTCATTAAATTAGTGAATGTATGTCAGCAATGATTAGGAAGTATTGCTATATAAGGGGTGGCAATTGTGTTTGATATCAAGTCACAAAAACACAATTTGTAGCAAATGGGTGCTTCAGGAAAGCCGAGGCAATGGCCTCCTCTACTGGTTTTTGCTGTGCAAAGTTTGCTCCTAGTCACCACTATGGCTGCTGATGAGCCTTACGTTTATGCCTCACCACCACCACCACCAAAGCATGCAGAGCACCCACCTTATTACTACGAGTCTCCCCCACCCCCACCTCCATCTCCGTCTCCACCACCTCCTTACTATTATAAATCTCCGCCGCCACCAAAGAAGTCTCCTCCGCCGCCTTATTACTACAAGTCTCCACCCCCACCAAAGAAATCTCCCCCTCCACCTTATTACTACAAGTCACCACCACCACCTAAGAAATCTCCACCACCTCCTTACTACTACAAATCGCCACCACCACCAAAGAAGTCTCCCCCACCACCTTACTATTACAAGTCTCC
>CP135553.1:10031718-10061801 GCA_032402905.1 Khaya senegalensis | reverse complement strand
TTAAATATCTTTTAAAATATAATAAATATAATTAAAAATATAAAATAAAACTATTAAATTATAAAAAGTTAATATATTATAATTATTTAAATAATCAATTATATTATAAATACATTTACATGTCAAATATTTTAAATTGAAACTAAACATAATTATTAATCATATTATGTGGTATTTACTTATTTAATAATCGCATTATTTTATATTAATTTGAACCCACAAATTTGTGTAAAGATGTCAAAAGTTATCCCCATGCACAAGCTAAAATATGTCAATCAAATAACATTTGTAATAAAGATATTATGAAAGCACAATAACATTATTAAATCAGAGCAAAATTTTAAATGGAACGATCCAATCACATCATAATAGATAATGTGGTAGGATTATTCAATCAATAGAATAATGTAAATTCATTATAAATAAATTTTATAAATTTCTCTTTTCACATTCATTGAAAGTGTAATTTAATTTTAATTTTTTTATTTATTACTAATAAATAAATCTTTCTCATCCTATTAATTAGATGATTCTGTCATATTACTTGTATTATTTATAATAGTACCATCCCACCTAAAATTTTTTTTTATATTAAAATAGATTAGAACCTGCAATAAGATGGTTTAAAATATGTTGTAAATAAGAAAATTTGCAAGTAGGAGACTGGTTAAAGGAAATTATGTAGTTGAAAAAAAAAATTAAATAAAGCAGCTCCTCCAGTTCTCCAAATTGACATACCTGAAGTCTCGCCGAAATATGAACCTCGGGGGAGCCCACGGATGTCCCATGTTTTGTTATTTCATAGTCCTGAGTTCCCATAACAGATGGCCGATGAAATGATTGTATAGCTGACAAATGAGTTGATGGTACAATTTCCTTAATGGATTTCTTCTCTTCCATTTGATGAGAAACCCATAAGAAAAACTTGAAGAAGAAACTAAGAGTTAATGATTTTCGAAATTCAACCATCCCACCAGGAGCATCTTCCTTAATAATAATATCTGTTGGTAAAGTTTTCAAAGCACTTTGCAAAAGTTCCTGGGTCCAACTCTTCCCCATAATAAATTCTTTTGTTTTTGTTGCAGAAAAAGAGCAAGGCGCCACCCCACCATAAACAATTGATGCATCTGAAACAATCAATTCTTCGCCCTTTTCCTCCAACCAGACACGCATTCCAGCATTTACAATTGCAATATCATCATCTCTTCGATGAGCCTGCTTAAATTCCTTTACATACTCAAAAGGTCTAGTCCAGGGCAAGAATATCGACAGCAAAATTTCACCTCTTGCTATATCCACCTTACGGTAACCAAGGAAGAATTCATCAGCCATGGTTGCCCTAATGTGCCCTTTGCTGTCAATGATTCGAAATTTTGCTCTTGAAGCCATCCAAAGAGGGTTCAAATCTGATATTGGACTAGCTGTGCAAATATTCCCTCCGACAGACGCAACATTTTTTATCTGTGTACCAGCAAACCATTTTATCTGCTCAATAAAAGCTTTGCATGCTGATGTTTCATAAGCAGGACGCTCTGTTACAACCTTTCTAAAAGTTTTCAAGAGTTCAGTCAGTCTTACAGCAGCACCTATCTCTAATCCATCATCCCTGACACTCAACACGTTGAGCTCGGGTACATGAGCGACAGATATCAAAACCTGATACTGCATTCTCTTCAATCTCATCTCAATCCCAACCTCAGTATTACCTACTAATACCTTTGCATCTGGGTATTTTGACTTTAGTTCAAGTACTTGTTCAAGTTTTAAGGGTCGATACCATCTAAGCCCTCCAAATCCATTCAAATTCAAAGGATTTAATTTCCTTAACAACAGCTCTGGAGGAAATATAAGCTCTCTTTCTGTATATGAACTTCCATTTGTTTCACTGTAAGAAACAGGTTCATAAGTCTTGCCACAAGCCACACTTTCTTTCCGGTCGTTTGTATTGTTATCATTTTTCATCTCGCATGAACAGGGTTTGCCAGTTGAAGGGCAAACAAACTCGCCTTCTTTAAGACTCGCTGAAGACATGTTGGTGTATAATGCATTGTTAGTTTTAGCAAAAACCCGAAATGCATCAACAATCGGCCGGTAACCAGTACAGCGGCATAAATTTCCAGCAAGGGACTCTTCAATTTGCTCTTCAGTAGGCTGTGTCTGACTTGACCTTAATAGTGCGTACATTGACATAATAAATCCCGGAGTGCAAAATCCACATTGTGTCCCATGAGAGTTTGCCAATGATTCCTGCAGAGCGTAACAGATGAAGGGATCTCATAAACATATTTTCGCCGCAAAAAGTTGTGCAAAGAAAGAAATAAAACTTAATTAATAAGCAACTTAATAAATAAGTTATTATTAAAACCAATAAAAAAAAGCCAGCAAAAAAGGCATGAAAATCATCATATGTATTACTTGAATTGGATGCATGCCATGTTTGCAGCTTCCGATTCCCTCCACGGTAATCACATGCATTCCTTCCACAGAATACAGAGGAGCCAAGCATGCGTTGATAGCATAATGCCTGAAACACATTTTGATTTTAACACTCGATAGTTAGCAAGTTTCTAAAAGAAGGAAAGAAAGAGAACTCACACGCATTTCTTCGTTTTCTTATCGTAATGGGAAACCATCACAGTACAAGCCCCGCATCCACCTTCACCGCAGCCAAGTTTTGTTCCCGTCAGACTGATATCTTTAATACGGGACAAACACCAAAGTTAGATTCTGCGATATACATTGTTGAAAAAAGAAAATGATTGCTAACCCACATAAACACACTCCACAAATCCAGTTCAGATTGTTAGACGAAAAAGAACTGATTTATTCAGCCAAACCCACATAAATGTAATCTTCACTGAAACTATACAACCTGGTTATGGTGGCCCCAAAATTCAAAACATCAAACTTTCTGTTCAGTTATGCTGCCCACACAAAGGAAAACTAAAAATAGAACAAAGATTCAGCCTTACCCACATGATCTAAAACTTAGCTAAGTTCATTTAACGTTCAAACACAATCTAACTCTCTACTTCTCCCAAGCTATTTTTATCGTACATAAAAGTAATAAGTTTCTTGGTTGATTGATTAATCAATTCGTTCATTGTTAAATCCTAGGCCCCAAAAAGCTTACAGGGGGCTGTTTCCAATAATCCAACTTCCCTTTCAGGTTGTTTCCTTCCCAACAAATTTTCCAACCAACCAAACAAAAGTCTGATATAAAAACGACTACCTCTAAGATACTCTAGAAGAGTCAAGTGAGCAAAGCCATCAGGTAAGACTTTACGAACTCCATTAACATATAAGATTGCCTCTTTTGTCCATTCATCCCCTGTTTGATCCATCTCTTCCTTGTTCTTCAGTGAACCCGTATATGATTCTTAATGCAAAACAATATCTGAAACAAACCCAGTAAAAGAAAACCCTCTGCAATGAGTTTCTGTATTAAATCCAAGAAGGGTAGAGCAATAAATGCAGAAGATTAATTTCCTAATTATAGTTTTGCCTTGAGTATGAATTACTCTTTCTGTGCATTTATGTTTTGTTTCGTGTAACCGTTTTTTGAAATGGGGACAAGTGTTTATTATTAAACATGGGAAATGGATAAGTTTGGAGCTTGGAAGAGACGATGATGTAAAATTAAATTGTTTTACGACATCGCCAGATGGACAAAAAGAGGAAGAGGAAGAGGAAGAGAAAGAGGTGATTAGTTGAGAAAGCCACGTTGTACTTCGGTTCTTTTTCGAACTAACGTGAATCCTTGAAAGATTCTTTATCAGTAGTCACATTTTTTTTACAACTATAGCACTTGTAGTCCTACTCGAAGCCGAGGTGCCATTGCTCAATAATTCATATACTAGAAGTCGGTTCTGTCCCTCATCACAAAATCCCAGGAGTCGAACCAGATTCTTGATGCGTTGGGCCAATTACATTTACTTCAGCTTTGAATTCCTTGTCGCTATCTAGAAATACTCCATCTAACCTCTTCACTGCAACAAGAATACAAGAATGCACGAACCCTTTGTAAACGGTGACAGACGCTCCTCTTCCAGTTCCTCCTCGAACACGAGTGAAGTCTGCAAGCTCTTTGTAATGAAAGCAGCCCAAATTCATACGTAAAACACCTTGATCAGCTTGGAAATGAAAGCTGTCCCTGTGAAATGTGATACAAATCTTAAGTTAACTCTGTTAATATAAATAGTTAATTTTGTTAGATTTGGAATGAAAATTATTAAAAGATATTTGTGAAAGTTATCAATTATTATTAATTTATTATAAATAACCTGTAACTTGTAATAAAAACTAATTCAAGTTTGAACAATAATAAAGTAAGAAAGAGAAATTTTTTTAATTAATTGTTTTTGGTTAGTTTTCCTTTCATTTTTTAAATTTGAGTTTATTTGATAGTTCTTTAATTGATTGACAAATTTTTTAAATTTTGTTGGTTACTCCTTAGTGGATTGATCTTGGTTTTTAACAATTCCATTATCAGTACTGTCCATCCTCCTGTACGAGAACGACAGTATTGTCTTCCAGCAGGCATCAGTTCTAAAAACAACTACAGAACACAGACAGTCCTTGAGGCAAGAGGATGCATTCTCATCTGGACTTGAAGGTTTAAGTTGCTCAAGTAGAGACAGAAGATAGCGATTGGAAAAAAGGTTATGCAGTCTATAAGTCAAGCAAAGACTTCTTGGTCTCTTTCAATATTCTTAATAGCAGCAAAGCAACTCAAGCCGATAGGGTATTAAGCTCTAATACATTCCCTGCCCATGTAAGATTGATGTCAAATGGGCTTGGCTTGTCACGGGGATCAGCTTGTTACATGGACCAAACAAAACAGAGACACGCGGTAGGGTATTAAGCTCTAACATCAATCAAACGAACTCAGCTTGTTAATATCAAGCTCCATGACTTCAATTCTAAGTATGCAGCACGCACGCACGCACATATAGCTGTAAAGACAAAGACTTCAATAAGGAAGGACAACACTTGAAAGAAAATAAGAGTGGGTTCACTCGCCGTTTCATTCAATGTCAATAGAACGAGTCTTAGGAACCTACATCTTTTTATTCAGTAACAAATTTTTCTACAGTAACACCCAGTTGCATTAATAAATTCTTAAGAGCTTTATTGACAATGGTAAGATATAGCCGTCGGTAACAGATCAAATCTGTATCCCTAAATTTAAGCGAGGGTAATTTTGATTTTCATTGATTAGGAGGGCTTTAGTCTTCTGCGTTGGGTAGCTTTGTGTGTTCAATAAAAATGTGCGTTAAAATTGTGACAATGGCCAGGCCAAATGCCAAGAAGGCAAATCCTCTCCATGTTGAAAGCAAGGAAAATTGTTTAACTAATACTGAAGCCCCGATCGAGATGAAAAATGACATGAATGTGAAAGCCTGGTGTAAATGATTAGAAAATTATTAGCTAAAAATTATAATCATTATATCTTCAGAATTAATTTTAAATGTGTTTTTGATATCTTACAAATATTGAACTTGATGAACGTTGGCCGATCTTTTTGATTTCTTGATCTCTAAACGTGCTAGTGGCTTGAAAATTGGGCAATGGCTTCATCTGTTTCTGGCATTTCCTTCGTGGAATATCTGTTAATATGAACACAGACCTATAAACATGTGAAACATTAATTAACCCTAGAAATATTACTGATTATTACAGAAGTTGAACTCGTTTCCCTACCTGAAACTCATCAAATCCGGCCTATATATCGGCCTGCCGTAGAAGCTTGCCCTTTCAAAAGCTTAAACAGTGAAAGTAATCGAATGACTTTTTGGTACAGCAATGGTAATATCATAAACTGCGGAGCTGATGAGCGTAAGTTTTGCACCGCTGCAACGAAACCCTGAATACATGTGTGCACAAGCCAAACTTGAATGTGTTAAACATATATGCATTGCGACTCAAAAATGCAATTGTTAAATACCTTTGTATGAGGAATTAAGACATTTTTAGGAACATGCAACCTTTTTGAAAGGGCTTATTCTTGAGCTGCTAAAAGCTTATCTGGACTCATCCTTGTTCCTTCTACAAAAATACTTAACCAAAAAGGCCTGCGAAAATCTCTTAGCCATTGAAAATTTGCCTGCTAATCTTAAAGATACATACAACGAAAACGAATGTTTGTTAAAGTTTTCTAAAAGTGAACCTATTTTAAGAATTGTGCTTGTAAACCAGTCTTATGTATACCTTCAATTTCTTTTCATCTTTGTTCCAACTTCTGCCTAAGGAAACAAACTCCAATAACCAAGCTGCCCATCCAAAAATCTGCATATATTTGTATATTTAAATTTATATTTTTTTCAAAAATAGGATGAAGATATAATTCAATCAATACTAGAATTGAAAAAGTTATTGAAAAATATTGCATAGATTTTTTCATTACTACAAGTATATTATCAGATATTACAGTCACACATTAAATAAAATAGAGATTAATTTTGAATTTATAAGTGTGAGTTAATAGCACGATTTAATATGTTAAATTTTTAAATTTTTGAGTTAATAGCAAACGCTCTGAAAAATAAAAAAAAAAAAAAAAAAGCGGTTAAATCACTGTAAATGAATACATTTATTGATGTCACACAATTTGTACAATTAAGGGAATATTAAGGACTTGCAATTTTTGCAATTTAAAGAAACATTAAGGACTTGTCTGTAAATTATCCATTCAATCGAACACTCGTCTGTACATTATCCATTCAATCGAGTACAAAGGAAAGACTGGCCCGTGGCCCGTTACATGTTCAAATTATCAGAAGAAGCTCGGCCGTTTCTGATACAAAGCGCTTTCTGGGCCCTGGCAAATTAAACAATCAAAAAGGGAAGGAAGAAAACAGAGAGACAGCAACAGCAACAACAATGGCGACTGCAGGGCCACAAGGCGGGGGGTATCATCAACACCATCATCCAATGACATTAGAAGAAGTAAGAACTCTCTGGATTGGAGACTTGCAGTACTGGGTCGACGAGAACTACCTCAATTCCTGCTTCGCTCACACCGGCGAGGTATCTTTCTATGATTTTGCTTTCTATTGCTATTGAATCTTTGATTAAATCTTATGCTAAGTGTTTGCATAGGGTTGCTAATTGATTGTGGTTAATGTTGCTAATTGATTGCGATGAGAAATATAAACGAGAAGAGCTGTGCTGGGTTTTCAGATAGTACGTTGAAACTTGAAAGTATTGGAAGACAGAAATACACGAAGAGTGTGGAAATTTTTACCGTAAATTTGTTGAAATACTAGAATTTATCTCTGCCCAGATTGTGGGTTTTGGTTAATTTACTGTATGTATATGGGCTCCCAATGTACCAACAAATTCTACTATATCTAGTGCCAAACGACCTAATGTGTTTGAAAGATCTTTTGGCACCATAAAAAGTGCTTTCGGCTACTCAAGTGTGCTTTTGTATCAAATGTAGCCAAGTTCTTTTCAAAGAAGTACTTGAAGGGTTTTCTTTTTTAATCCAACAGGGAGTTGAACTGCTTTCTAAGGGAGATGCTTAGTTAAAAAGAACTTTCCAGTGTCTTTGCATAAGTGCCTTTATTCAATAATGCTTTTGCCAAAGGCACCAGCAACTGGATGCATAATAAGCTGTGTTCGCTTTTCACATGCCCTGAGTTCTATTTGTGGATGTTGATGGTACTAGGGTGACAAATGAATTAGGAATTTGGAAACAGATTCCTAAATGAGATGTAAATCTAGAAATTGAGTGTTGCTGCCCCAAATTATATGATGAAATGTTAAACTTTGATGTTGTAGTTCTCTCTCCCTCTTTCCCTCTTTTGTTCAGTGAGAATTTCTCTCTCTTTTATGGGAGAACCTAGTGCAAGTTTTTAATTAATCCACTCTTTGCAGGTAATTTCAATAAAGATTATACGTAACAAGATCACTGGCCAGCCAGAGGGTTATGGGTTTGTGGAATTTGTTTCCCATGCAGCGGCAGAGAGGATTCTGCAGACATATAATGGGACTCCAATGCCTGGGACTGAACAAAATTTCAGGTTGAATTGGGCTTCTTTTGGTGTTGGTGAGAAGCGTCCTGATGCTGGCCCTGAGCATTCAATTTTTGTTGGGGATTTAGCACCTGATGTTACAGATTATCTGTTGCAAGAAACCTTTCGAGCTCAATATCCATCTGTTAGAGGTGCCAAGGTTGTGACTGATCCAAACACTGGACGTTCTAAGGGATACGGATTTGTCAAATTTTTAGATGAGAATGAAAGAAACCGTGCAATGACTGAAATGAATGGTGTATTTTGCTCAACTAGGCCGATGCGTATTAGTGCAGCAACACCAAAAAAGACAACTGGTTTTCAACAGCAATATGCTGCAACAAAAGGTCATATTCATTTCTTTACTATTTTTACTGTAGGGCTTTTGGTTGCTAATGATTTTGATACTGCTGTATTATTCTATATAATTGCTTTTGTCCAAACAGATGACAATTTTCATTCTTCAATCACTTCTTTGGTGCTAATTTTTGTCAGCTTTAAATATATACTTACCAATGGTTTTTTTCTGCAGCTGTATATCCTGTTTCAGCATACACTACCCCAGTGCAGGTGCTTCCAGTGGATAATGATATCAATAATACAACGGTAAGTAAGACAGTCTTCATCATCTTATATTACTGATTCTACCGAATTCCTTATTTATCTCTTTCCTCTTGTATCTTTGTGCTACAGATTTTCGTCGGTAACTTAGATCCTAATGTCACAGAAGAAGAACTGAAGCAAACCTTTTTGCACTTTGGGGAGATTATCAACGTCAAAATTCCGGTGGGCAGAGGATGTGGTTTTGTGCAGTTTGCAGCCAGGTTAGTTTAGCATCCCAATAATCTAAAATGATGAATGAAATTGTTTTGCAGCCTTTATATTTATTTTTATTTTTGAGAAAAAAAAAATAATGCCTGTGTTCAGGATTTTATTTTCTTTTCCTTTTCCTGTTGAAAGTCAGTTCTTTTAATTTTTTCAGTTTGTTAATTTAGATAGCCCATTCTTTACTTTTTTCTCAGACGAGATGCATTAATATAAAGGCTGGAAAGAGGCAGAAAATATTGTAGTTAAAATGGGCAAATAGTAGCACATGTATTAGTGAAGAAGTTTGGTTTGGTACATTTTCTGTTTCACTATAAAGTCTAACCTTTCCGACCTCTAAATTCTACAAAGGGCATCTGCTGAAGAAGCCATCCAACAGATGCAGGGACATGTGATTGGTCAACAACAAGTCCGTATTTCTTGGGGCAGGAAACAGGTGATGTTTTATTTGAGCTTTTGTCTGTCATAGCCTCAGTTTGGTCCAGCTTTGAAAATATTTTTACCATATTCTTGCCATAAATGCTAATGCTTCTTTAGAAGCCAGTGAAACCTGAGGGGAATACTATTAAATTGTTGATATTATCTATGCAGTAGAAGGGAATAGGGAGCAAGATTGAAAGATGTATCTAAACTTGACTAGATTATGCATTTAAATGTGCAATCCATGCTGACATCATAGAATAACATGGCTGATGATGAATATGACATCTCTGTTCAGCCTTCTTATGTTGCTATAGATATTTACTGCCAATGTTATTGTAACACCCTATTTTCCTTTAATATATGTTATGTATTTATATATAGATAATAAGTTATGGTTTTGGAGATATATGTCTTATATAGGAAATAATTAAATATTTTAGAAATAAATAATAAATTTGGGGTTAAATAGATAAAAAAGTCAAAGTAGGGACTAAATTGATAAATTATTCTAGTATAAATAGAAGGGTTTATTTGTGTTTAGGATTTTAATGTATTTGGAAGAAAGAAATAGGGTAAACGTAAGAGACAAGAAATAAGGAAAAAGTAAAGGAGAAATAGTATTTTTTTTTTCTTATTGTATATCGATTTTTGGATTAATGATTTGTTATTAATAATAAGCAATTTTGTTATTAAGTTTTATAGAATATGATGATTGGAATTTATAATCATATTGTAATGTTAAGGTTAAATTTTCATGATTTTGAAATTAGAAAATTTTTATTTATGGAGGGATAAATAGAGAAAAATAAAATTTTTGTAGAGATAATATTATGACAGTAATTTAATTCATGAATTTTATAAAATTATTTATTTCGAATTTGTCAAAATTATTTTAAGTGAATAAACTAGATATCTTTAGAGTTATTATGAATTTTGTTTGATCAAAAATTGTTGTGTTTTCAATTTTTAATGATTTTTCGAATTTGACTCTAAATTGTAGAAAATTTTACGTTTTTATAGAAAAACTGAATGACAGAATTGTTTTAATTAACTAAAATATTTTGAAAAATTATAAAATTTTATATATTGATTTATCATTATATCTAGTTTATCACATTAAAATTTTGGGACAAAATTTTATATTTATGATTTGTTATAAAATTTTGAATAAAAATAGTTCACTGTCAATTTTTGTTTAACAGAATTTGACGTTTTGAAAATAAAATTTATTTTAAATAGTTAAAGTACGAATTTAAACTCAAAAATTTTAATAACTTACTGTCTATATATCTTTATTATCTTTGCAAAATTTTATGATATTTGGGAATGTATTATTTTTTCTAAAAATCAATGATTGGGGGTTATTCGGCATATGATATAATGCTGTCAGGATAAGTGATTAAGTTTAGATAATGAAAAAGTTTAGTTTTATGATAAATTTGAGGTCTAATAAGATTATATATATTTTGTAGTAGTGTATAAAAATATTATGAATGTTAATTTTTAATTATAGGTTAAAATGTTTAAGTTATTATGATTATTGAGAGATAAGTATACTAGATTTTTTAAACAAAAATCACAATAAACATACGTATATGTTTGAATATATTTTCAAAAATATTTTTTTATTATAAATCCTTATGAAAGTATTAGTTTGATATTGTTATATATTTATGTGATTGTTTACAAGTATATGTATTATTGTAATTGTATTTGTGTATGATTGTATTATTGTGATTACTTTTATATCACGTGCATTGGCATTTAAGTATGAACATATGCATTATAGTTAAAGTAATAAGAAAGTGTTTTTATAAGAAAAGTACTTATAAAAGTTAAGTTTTGAATGCTAGAATATCAAATTTCATTACTTTCTTAGTAGGCAATTATAAGTTATGTGGAGTTTTTATTATTTAATGTGGTCATTCCTTCAGATTTAGTATTATTGTTATTGTTTATTATTCTGTATGACATGGGAAAAACTTAAGGGGCACCCTTGGGTATACTGGTCTTTACATTCGTATGAAAAAATATTTGTGTATATGGGTAGACTCACCGATGATCAGGGTGAGGGTGTGACTCTTACCTTCGGGTATGAGTATTTATTATTTTTTTTTAAAAAAAATTATACGCCTTACTTACGTTTATCCCATATATGGTATGTCATCGACGGGTAATAATAGCTCATTCAGTGTTAAGTAATATGTGAAGTTTTATTGAGATGTAATTAAAAAAAGATATTCTTAGAAAATTTTGGAAAAATATTACATAGTATTTAAGTGTTACAAAATTTTTGAAACGAACATGATTTCATTTAATGCCATATCATGTACTTGCATTGTATATATATGCATTGTATTTAAGTATTTATGTATTTTATGTATGTGAAAAATTAATATACTTATTGAGCTTAAAACTCACTAGAATTTATTGTAGTTTCAGATGATTAAAGAATTGTGCACTTAGAGGATGGATTTGGTCAAACTTCTGCTATCACTTGGTTTCCTAGATATTAGAACTTTTGAGAAGTTTTGTTATTTAGTTTTAAGATTTATTTTAGAAACTTATGATTATTCATAATTAGAAATATTTGACTAATTTATTTATTTATAAATTTTTTTTATAAGTTAAATGAAATTTTTCATAGTCATATGGGTTTTATAAATATTTTAGTATTATATATGCCTTTAAAATTTGGGGGCGTCACAATTATGTAATAATTCTGTGGTCTGAGTATTTTGTATTGATTGCTTTTAGGATGTAACTAGTAGCTTGGGAACACAAGTAGATCAGAGTCAATGGAATGCGTACTATGGTTACGGACAAGGCTATGATGCCTATGCTTATGGTGCTACTCAGGATCCATCATTGTATGCATATGGTGCCTATGCGGGCTACCCACAGTACGCTCAACAGGTGAGAATTTTAATATATGTACTCCATGCTCTAGCAATTACCATCAACCTTCACTTGTTAGCTTATAGTATGGTTTAGTTGCATCTGTAGTATTGTCCTATTCTTTCCCCTGTCAAAACCATTTCTGAACTATAAATGCATCTTGGCTTTCAGTTTTTTCCAACTCGCCATCTATAACAATTAAAAATGTTAATTGTGAAATATTTATAGGATGCCTTGTTCTTCAACTGCCCTCAAATTCGTCAGTTTTATTGATATCAGGCTTCATTTCCTAGTGTTCTACAATACATGCATATTCACACAAAAACAGACAAGGATGGATGTATGTATATGGATATATATTCAATGGCAAAGTATACTTCTCAGTCTCTTACAAATCTGCACTAATTGCTCTATGCTTTGGTGACTTAGCTTATGAAAAACTATTTGCAATTATTTTTTTGAATTATTGAATTCTTATTTTTGTTTTGGTTCCTGGAGCATTTTCATCCTTTAAGGGACAACTTGTCAATCCTGTTAAGAGGAGCAGAATGAAATGTAAAAACCATTTTTTTTCAGTAAGATTTCCTTGATTTTTTGTGAACACACAAACTCAGCATGATATCCGTGATGTTCATTTTCAGGTTGAAGGTGCTTCAGATATGGCAGCCATGACTGGCGCTGTCCCAGCTATGGAACAAAGGGAGGAGTTGTATGATCCCTTGGCTATTCCAGATGTTGATAAGTAAAGTTTCTTCCCTGCTTTTGTGACATATAAAGACTATTTGTTCATGTAATTGCTTACCATAAATGATCTTTAATATTTTTTTATTTTTCTCTAGGCTAAATGGGGCTTACCTTTCCGTTCATGGAAATGCCATATTAGGCCGAACATTATGGCTGAAAACTTCTTCACTAATGCCGCCAGCTTAGCCACCTCTGATATTCATAACATTTGTAGAAAGAGTTAAAAATGTCCTGAGAAGAGAGATCGAGGATGTGCTTGAGGTTGATATATTGCAATTGTAGCCGGGCATAACATATAAAGTCTGTGTTGAAGTAACTGAATATGCTTCGGGTTAAACATAGAAATGTAGAGGAATTTCTGGGTCTAAAAAAAAGGACTCGACACTTTTATGCACATTAACAGGGTAAACTTGCTAGAGGAAAATTTTTCACAATATAGAAAGTTGTTCTCTATTAAATATTTGTAGATGATTGTTATCTTTGCATGCAGAGCAAGAGTACCTGAATTATTTCCAGTAGGTTAACATAAAAATCGAGCTATTTTGAGATTTATGGTTGATATAAATGCTGTCCTGTTCTCGATCTATCCTTCATCTCGTGCATGGTGAGTTTCCTAGATAATGTAGTAAAGAAATGTGGTTGAACCACCTAATAAGGCAAACCATTACCCTGAGCCGCGAGGCTTGGTTGCATTTTTTGCATTTTTTAAATATTTAACATATGATGTTTTTATCTCACAATAGCGGCCTAAAAATCACATCACCTCGGTACCATATGAAGCCCTAACACAACCTCCTACCTCATTTCATACAATTTAACCCTATTCATCACTTCATTACGATCAAATAGAAACCTACAGAATGCACTTAGGATTCTGCTTTTAAATTCTAGACGACTCAGTTTCAGAGCTGGTATAGATTCGATGCTGGGATGTCAGCACGCAACTCAAGAATACAGTCATATGAACAAATAATCTTTATACATGGTATATAAAGAAATTGAATATTCACAGTGCAAATGTTTGTAGTTACCATTAACTAAAAGAAGACATTTTGTTCTAAATTATTCTCCAGTGTTCTCCATGTAGTAAAACTGCAGTACCTCAAGTGAAACAGTTCTACTTTTCTCTCTAAGATGAACCTTTTGTAACTGAAATATTTCTAGATATCCCAAGAAAAAAAATCAGTATGAACTGACGGAAACAAAGAAATGATAATTTAAGATCAGAAACTTTGTCAAAATTGTGACTGTGAAATAAGAAAATGATTGTCTGAGGTTCAAATCATAGATACTTGGCCAACCATGGTAGCTCCTTGCTGTCTTTCAGCGCAAAAGCTACGTCATCACTGCCATAAAGCAATATGAAATTGGTTAGATGACAATCCGAGCAAAGTTTTTCTGCTAACGTGAATACATTGTCACTTTAGTGAAATAAAAATAGAATACAACGCCAGCCAAGTTTTCTATTCAGAATAAATTTGGTGGGAAGAGGATTGCTAGCTATAGCTATTCTAACAGAATGTGAAACTCAAAAAAGCTTTTGCATCACCAGTCAACTAGGTTGTATTAATGTTGCAAAACAAAATAAAATGCAATTGTGAAAAGAATAGAAATTTTTATTTCTGTCAACTGAAAATGCATCAATTCATTTGCTTATCCCTATGGAATTTGCGTATGGATAATTAAAAGCATGGAATGATAACCTTAAATTATGAGCAAAATAGTCTTTGCAATTGAAGGGACAGAACCATTCATCAAAAGCCATTTACTAACATGACCACGGCAACTGAGCTGAATGATCAGCTAGGAAACTAACCTGGGAAAGTTGAGCTGCAGCTTTTGCAACCTGTGCTTGGTTCCAGGTTCACACAGAATAATTCTGCATTCACCAAGCTTACAGCTGCCAAAAGGAAACCATTCATATTAATTCAGGTTATCCACACAACTGAGGAAACAATCAGTATTATATGAAATATGTATGCATCCTTCTCATTTTCAAATCTGTAAGAAGCAATCAATATATCTTTCATCTTTCTGATTTCACAGCGTTCATATAATTGTCATTTTTGCAAGACAGATAATGCAGCCTTGGGAAAAGAAATATTAATTCATTTATAATTTTGAAATCTATCCATGCAAGAAGATATATATGATTTTGAAGATTAAGCCATCATTCCCCAAAGATCATAAACCAAAACAATCTAAAACACATTATTTCTTACAATATTAGCAAGAAAATAGTGAAAGATGGCTCACCCCACTTTCAAGAGCATGTCCCAACCAGGAAATGTTTCTCCATTGCTTGTACACAAACATGAAATAGTCATTGCCAACTGCAACAATTTAAAAGAAAAAAGAATCCATCAGAGAACACCCATAAAACAGCATTGAACCTGACATTTCAAAATTGGCTTCCACACATAAAGTATATATCTAAGATAGTGTTGGAGTATTCATGATTCAATTACCAGGGCTACGACAGTACAACCTGAGATTTTCAAGTAAAAACTACTTTTTGAAAAATAGAAAAACTGGTAACATTTGTTCTATATCCGAAGTTTGCTGACCAATTTGTTGTGTGAAGAAAAAGATTTTAGTATAGCAAGTATTTGTTGGAATGGCTGCTGCAAGATCATGGGGTTTTGGTTTTTGACTGGCAAAATACATAGGTAGAGAAAATTCAATTTCACCAGCCCAGCAAGAAAATTTAAAGAAGATAAAGGGAGCTAGAAAATAACCTTTTCAAAGTCAGTGTCACTCATCCCCGTTTTGTAGAGTTCATACACCATGGCTGTCAAGAAGATCTTGCTAAGTTTGGAGCAACTTTTCATAACCTGCAAGTTTTCAAGAGAAGACCGGATCATTTTTTTAATCTTATATCTTTTTCTTATCCTATCTCAGCTAGTAAAAGGGAAATAATTAGCTTGTGACTGAACATAGGGTTAATATTCCAAGTATCATTCATGTGCAGACGTGCAAGAATATAAGGAGAATAAGAAAATAAAAACACGCAACCTATCAATGTTTAATCATCAGTTGTGATAGTTTCAATACCTAAACTAAATTTTTTATTTCCCACAACACCCAAAAAAATTCAGTAACCTTTATTCCCGACTTTACTGAAGTTTAATTGAGACAACCTGGACTGCCATCAAAATTGATAACCAAATATGCTTGACTTCTGACACTAATCTTCTTAACAACTGGAAAGCTATCATTAAGCAATGACTGGATGACTGTTCTAATAGACTTTCTCTTTTTAGATCTTGAACCCGGTGGAATGCTTGTCCACTGATTTTGTAACTCTCATCTATATCTTAATAAAGTATCTGTTTGCTTCTTTTATCAATGTAAAATAAAAAGGATTTATTTCTCCTTGAAGTTAATTCTATGACCCTACCTAACCAGGACAATTTTTTCCTGGAGAAACTATGGCCTTATACATCAAATATGCAAAGATCTGCAGTGATCCAACGTATGAACATCACCATCACAATTATCATTTTGCATGCATCATTTAAACAACACTGGAATCCCTCATCTGTATTTGATGTTTCATTTGAAGAAATAAATGTAAGCCACAGAAAGATATAAATGAAGATACATTCTTGGCAAAATAAATAGCCAATTTTTAACTCACTTGAATATGAGGTGCCTGGAACATCTCCTGAATAGCTGCTTCAACATCTGCCATACCAACAAGGCTTTTTCCTGGAAAATGGTCATATGCAAATTTATTTAGAAATCAAAACTATCACTTTAAGCATAGGAAAACATTCTTTTGCAAAGGAATGAAAGTTGGACTTGGAAGCCAATGATAGTCCATAGAGTCAAAGTTTGTTAACCTGCAGAAGCAGAATTCGGAATCAAGGTTCGTTTCTTAATGCGATAGTCTGCAATTTCTGCAGCACGTCTGCATATCTCCAGTGCACGGCGTGCGTCTCCTGAAATAGCTGCAACCTGAAAATGGACATCGTGTTCAAATTCAATTGAGAGAATTAATAAAATCCATATCTGTTAAAATGGACACTTTCTGCACACATTTAACCAGAAGAAAATAGTAGAGCAAAAACAAGTGCCACAAAGACTAACCTTTCTTGACGCAAATTCTATAGCTTGCTTTTCAAAAGCTTCAATTCCTTTAAGGCGACTTGAAATAATTTCTTGAAGCTGCTGAAAATTATAGGGACCAAAGCAAAGCCTTTGGACACCCATGCGACTTGAAATACGAGGAAGCAGCTTCTCTGGCAGATCCATCGTATTTGCTATTCCTGAAATTCATCGTTTTGTTTAAATTTTATTAAAAGAAGAACAATATTCCCATCAAAACCATCAATGTTTTTTGGGCAAAAGACATCATCAAACGAAAAGGAAATACAAAGATACCTATAACAATCAATTTAGAATGTGGCTTAGTGGGCCAGTCAAGAATGTTATAGAGAACCTGAAATAAAAAGGATCATGTACATATAACTGTTCAGCTTTTATTAATATTTTAAATATATGTTAAAATATTTATTCATAGATTTTTACATCATAAGATGCAAAATTTTACCGACTGATTTCTGGTTACAAGGAGATCAAGTTCATCAATGAGAAGAATACAAGGACCATCATCTTCTTTGCCAATTTTCTTTCCGGCCGAAAATCGCTCATTCAGTAAATGGAGAGCCTTCTTCCAACTGACCCTGTGTCCACTTAATGCTTCGTATATAACCTGCAAAAGAATAGACTATAAAGATTACAGAGATCAACCAGAATATGTTACCAAATAAATAAATAAGTCAAATTCCATAATATTTACCCTGTAAATATTCTCTGGTGATGACAACTTTAGACCATTAACTTCCACAAAGCAGTACGGTTTTATACTTCCTGCTTCAACTTCAGACCTCAGGTTCCTCATTACAGAAAGAACACTCATTGTCTGCAATTTTATGAAGAAAAGCAAGTAGAAAACATATAAGCTTCAATGAAGGGATTCCCTATGGTAGAGGAGGGTAACAGTATCCCTATTTTTTCAACTCTCCTAAAGGCTGTTTCAAGTCTTTCCAAAGCCGTTTCAAGTACTATTCATTTATGTTTCAAATTTTTTTAACATATTTCAAGTTTTCTATTATGTGTTTCAAATACTATTTATCATTTATGTTAATTGTTTCAACGTTTTTATCTAAGTCTTATGAAGTTGGCTTCAAGTTCAACACACAAGAAAACAAAAAGGGGGCAACGGTACTCCCATGTACCATAGCCAACCCCTTCAATGAATCTAGAACAAGATCAATAACTGCTTGAAATGTAACAACTTATGGATTAAACCCAATAGATTTTACCTTGCCAGTTCCAGGAACACCATGAATATACAGGCAACGTCCCAGACACTGATCATCACAGATAGCACCCTTTATAAATGTTGTTATCTCTTCCATTTCTCTATAAAAAGTACAAATGACATCAGCAACCATGCAATGCCAAAAAAGAAAAAAGAACCATCAACTTCCACATACTTATTTCTACAAGGTAGAGATTTGGGCAATGTCGCCAACAAAAGTGTTGCTTTAGCTCTTTCTAGTTCAGTCTGCTTATGGCATCTCACATGCTCTGGGATTCTCTTTCTCCCTATCTTTTGAAGACCAAAGAACCATCCCTTCCGTGAGTTCTGTATTTATCACACGATTGATTACTATAACAACTTGTGATACCACTAAGAACAAATTCACAATATGCAACAATAATAAATGTCCATACTGCAGCCAACTCGTGAGCTGGGGATGGTCTGATTTGTAAATTCTTTGTATCTTCGTACTCGTATTCCATGTCTTCATCTGTATCAGAATCAGCACCCTTGCAACCATTCCAATCTTCATCGCTGTCTGCATCTTCTCCTTCCTACCAAATGCATGAGGCCGCCGATAAATTTCAAAAGAATAACCAGATTCTCACAATACAGAGTCCCTGCATTGATTCTTTTAAATTCTGAATGCTTACCTCTTCATTATCCATATCAGCTATACGCTTGAAACTGTGCCAATGTGTGTCATATTCATACTCACAGAGAAAAACATCATCCCCTTCATCATTGGCCTTCGCAAATTCTTTTGGATTCTTGACAAAGCAATGCCTAATGATGGATTCCATCTGCAGTGACAAGCAGTAGCAAAATTACAAATTTTAATGTGAGAACTTTAGCTTTTCTTTGACTTGGAACTTGACTTCAACATAAAACAGTATTAATCAAGAAAAAGTTAAGAGCATAAGCTAAAAGTTGAAAGAGATTAGATGAAGGCTGCAATCAATACAAGTCCATTAAAAATACATTTAATTATTTGCCAAGAACCAGCCCATCCTTAAATCCATTTAATTCTCCTTAGATGGAAGGCGTCTGTTTCTCTCATTCCTACTATCAGATATCAATTTCCTCTCTCACTGAATGATTATGCCTCAATTTCCCACTGATTACAACTACGTATGAACAACAAATACTAGATTAGATAACATCCAACACCTCAATGTCTGCAAAATCATTTGTTCGATACAGTTCCCTCCTCAAATTATGTGGTTGTCTTCCAGCAGCAGTCTCTTCTGGTATCATATACCAGCGCACCCGACTCCAATAAATCCCATCCACTTCTTTCCACAAGCTGAAGTCCACCAACAAAACAAGAATCTTATAATCCAAACAAATCATAACAACCATGACAATGAAAATCCAATTCAATTATGTTTAAAACCAAAAGAGCCAAACCTTTCAATGTGGGCAGCCCACAAATCACTTGAAAGAAGCTTCTCCCTCATTGTCCTAAACAATTTCTTCCCCTCCGGAGGCTTCGGCAACTCAATCTCCTTCCCCACTTTTCTTGCCTCACAAAATGCACAAATCCATTCACCTTCAGGAACCTCCTTTAATGGTGGCTTCAAGCACTTCAAATGAAACCCACCTAAACAATCCTCACATTCAATCATAATACTCCTCCCTGCTTTAAAACAAATCCTACACTCCTCCACTTCAGGTTCCTCCTCATCCGTGCTCGCATCCTCTCTCCTCTTCACATACACATCATCTCCTACCTCAAATTCACCCCCATCATACACCACCTTCTTGTAATAAACTCTCCTCTTCTTCAAATTCTCAACTTTGGCATTTCTTATTTTTGCCTTGGATCTTGTCACAACAGCATTAGCATTCTTCTCTTCACAAGAATCTTTCCTTTTTCTCTTCTTCGTCTCCGACAGCTCAGGCGACACCGGAGAAAACAGTACCTCAATTGAGTGCAATCCATCCTTCGTTTTCCTTTTCGGGGTTTTTGCATCTTCAACATTTTTTTCACCTTTTGGGATTCTTCGTGTTTCCAGCAAATTTTTACCCGTCTTCTTCGGGGAACGGGGATTCACTCGTTCACCATTTCTAGCAGGATTTAAACTTTGTGGTGAAACTTCAACCGATTTCTTAAGAGATGAAAAAGGTTTTTCCGGGCTCGTAAGATCTTGCGAAAGAGAGATACGGCGCGAAGATCGGCGAAGAGTAGTAGGGACTGAGGTTTGTGGAGTTTTGGGAGTCAGAGAAATTGTAGAAAAAGAAGGAGGAGGTAATTGTTGCTGATTGGGTTGCTTTCTAGGAGACTGATAGAGTTTCCTTGGCGTGGTCTCTGCCATGGCTCGAACTGAAAGGAGCGCGAAAGAGAAATGGGGATTAGGGTTTCACAGAAAGACAGAGAGAGAAAGCGGATCGGGCTTTGGTGGGAGAAATTGGCGCCAAAATTCCCACTTCCTTCTTTGAACGTCGAACGTTATGACGCCGTTAGACATACGTTAATTTATGTTAATATTATTTTTTTTGGGTGGGAAAATATCAATGAGCTACTGTTATATTTCATCTTATTTTATTTGGGTCCAATAACTTTACAAACATTATTACTCATCCCTCTTCACTTTTTTTTCTCATACAAATTACTGTTAATCTCTCCATTAATATAAAAGTCATGTAAAAAAAAAAAAAAAACAAATGATCTTACTTAAGATGATCAAAATTAATAGTTGTATTTTAGAAATAGTTGTCGATGGTTAAGAATTAATTTTTTTTTAAAAAAAATTAAGAAATGACATCCAACTAAATACTCTTGGCCACTTGTCCAATTTGAATTGCATGAGCAATAGATTTTATATATAAGGACATAAAAATTTCCACAAGAGAGAGATTAATTATAGATATTAGTTAATTTAATTAGTGTAAATAAAAATAAAAATTTCAATATGATGATATGAAATAAAAACTTTTATTATTAGATATTATAAATAATTTAAGTTTATATTTGATGTTAGCTCATTTCGTATTTAAATAGTTAAATTTAATAAATAGTAATTAATAACTAGTATCATATTAATATTTATTAATGAATAATATTTAATGAAATAGTATATATAAACAGTAATTAATGAGCAATATTTGATGAATAGTATCACGAGAATAATGAATAAATTATGATAAATGTCTTAAATCACAGCACCTAACCAGTGCTGAGTATCTAACCTCTACTCGAATAGTGTTATCTAGAAATTTTGCTTTACTTGTACTTGAATAGTGCTCAAGTGATAAACAGTATATATAAACAGTATCCATAAAAAATATTTAAAAAATTTAACCTAATGTATGTGACAACTACTATATGTTTTTAGAATTTTTAAGTATAGAAAATTTATTTGAATTGAAAAAAAAAAAATTCTTAATTTTTTAGTAAAAGAAACTACTATATTCTAAATGAATAAGATTTTCTTAATTATTTCTCTTAATAACCTTTCTTTGTATCTTTATACATCCAGTTTAACTAAAAAATATTTAGAATTTTATAAATTATTAGTAGCTAAAAGTTATAATCTTATGAATGTGTTGTTTAAGAAAAGTATCGAATAAAAAAATTTCAGAATTCTAAAAATGGGATAATTTGAATTATGTTATTTAATAGAATTAGTCGATATTAGGTTACAAAAATTTTTGTAAAAAATCAATAGTTATAAGTTCTTCTTTAATAAAAAAAATATTTTAGTGATTCTTGTTATCAATTCGAATAATTTTTATTTTGTAAAGAAATTTTTCATAAGATTTTTCTTCAATAATAATTTCTTATATTTAATTTAGTTTTATTATTTTTATCAATTATTAATTAAATTTGTTACTACGATTTATTTGTAATAAGATTTAATTAATTAATTAAAATTTTATTATTTTTGATTAATAAATCTTAACATGTTTCAATTTATTTTGTTTTTAAATTTTCATTTTTTACATAAAACACCTTTCATCCAATAAGTATTATAGGATCTAATCATAGAGAATTTTCAGATAGTAAGAAAATACAACACGGGAAAGAAACTAATAATCCTTTAAGCTACACTAATAACAACAATAATAAGGAGCAACCTGCATGTCTTCAGAAATTCATGCACGCAAAATAAAGAGGCATGCTGTCACTCAGATTAAAACATTTCTTCGTCTTTTCAAGCCAAGAACGACGAGCAACAATCCCAGATAATCGAAGTTATAAACAGTTTTAAGAAGCTCCAATTTGTGGTTGTTCCATGGAGGATATCTGAACCAGAAATCAGAAAGAAAACTTCTTCTCGCCACTGCTTTGTGGTGGCTGAAAGCATCGAAGGAGAATTTCCCATGGTAATTTCCAATTCCACTCTCACCAATTCCTCCAAACGGCAATGTATCAGCTGCATACTGCATTTTAAGCAAAGCAAATAAAATTATCAAAAGCACTTCTGGGTTAAAGTGCTTTCAAAACACCTAGCAAGCAAAAGAATATATAATTTACTTGAACAATTGCGTCGTTGAATACCAAACTTCCTGATGATGTTTCAGAAGTAATTCTGCTTTTAAGTGCTTCATTCTTGGTGAAGGCATAAATTGAAAGTGGTTTAGGCCTTGAGTGTATAAAACTTATGCTGTCTTCGATCTTCTCCAACTGAATTAATACCAACAAACAATAGTAATTAAATTACAACTTGAACAATAATCAGTTTAAAAATCTCACCGTAATTATTGGAAGCAATGGACCAAAAATTTCTTCTGTCATTATTGCTGCTTCAAGGGGAGGATTCAACAGGATTGTGGGTTCAATAAACCTACATTTAATAATTATTACACGTGATTGTTAATTAATAATATAGATAAAAAAAAATACCCACGTGTGAAAATACATTACTTACAAGTTGGCTTCATCCATGGATCCACCATAGACAATAGAATCCTTGACCAAAGGATCACTTAGAAGATTTTTCAATCTTGTAAAATGTTGCTTGTTAATTATCTTAGCAATACTCTTTGATTCCCTTGGCTTTTCTCCAAACATTTGCTTTACATGCACCTTCATCATTTCCAACTGAAATAAAATAAATAAATAAAAATAATAAGAAAAATATAAAATAAAAAGAAATAATTTTCAATAAATCAATAAATAATACCAAAGTGGTAGAAAATTTCTCTTCTGCAAGAACATAATCGACGGCTATGCATGCTTGGCCAGCACAAGCTCCAAATTTTGATACCACAATTCGTTTTACAGCAGCCTTGAGAAAATAAAATATAAAAAAAAAAATGAAGAAAAAATAATTATTCTAATATAATTTTATCTTATTTTAATGGAGTTGTTAATCATTTAAGTTAGGAAAATATGTAATTAATTAAATTAATTATAAAATAACCTCCTTGTCCCAAGAAAATGTAAGAGAATCAAGAACTGCTGGGCATTTTCCACCCAACTCTAGAACAACAGGAGTTAAATGCTTCACTGCTGCCGACATAACCGTTCTACCCACTCTTGCACTACCTATCAAATAAAGGCAGTATTAAACATGGCTTTAGTTAGTTATTTCCAACTGTATCAAACATGTTCGTAATTATCATTCAGGAAGTTTACCTGTAAAGAAGATCTTGTCCCATTTTTGCTGTAAAAGTAGTTCACCAACTGCGGGCCCACCTTCGACAACTTTGATAGCTTTATGATCAAGGTAAGAAGGGATTGCTTTCGCTAGCAAAGAAGAACAAGCTGGAGCCAGTTCCGAGGGTTTTAAAACCATGGTGTTTCCTGCTGCTATTGCTCCTATTATTGGTTCCAAGGACAACCCTATTTTGTTTTCAGAAAATAGTTTCAGAAAATATGAAATCAAAAACAGTTAGTCAGGAACGAAATAATATATATGTTTATTTACTGACCAAAGGGAAAATTCCAAGATGAAATAACGAGGACAGTGCCAAGAGGTTCTGGCACAATTTCTGCGGATGAGAAAAGAGCAATTGCTGGCAGCTTAGCCTATCAATCACACAGAAATAAGTTAAATATTTGAAGAAAAAAATGGAGAAATTTGGGACTTAATGATTAATTTGGTCAAACACAGAGATAATTAATTACCCTTTTGCTTGACATCCATCCTTTCAAATTTTGCAGGGCATAATTAATGGATTTCATTAAAGTTCCTATCTGCGGAAGGACAAAGATGAAGAAGGTAGTGATTCAGATAATTACCAAATATAGATAATTTCTTGTTGCATGTTAATAGTGTTTTACTGTAATAAGCAAAAATATGTTTGGAATCGAAGAAAATACTCACAAGCACTTTCCCCTAAAGCAAATAAAAAGTGCTTCTACAGAAATGATCATACTCACCTCATCTCTAAATGCTTCTACATGATTCTTTCCCAAATCTTGTGCCAGAGCTCCATATATATCTCCTTCTTTCTCGTTGAGAAAATCTTTCAATCCTAAGAGCTGAAACTTTCTCCAGTTTGTTTCTCTAGTGCTTCTACTTCTGTAATACTCTCTCATATCTTCAACATCTCTCTCCAAATCTCTCAGAATAATATTACTATCCCCCATATTTTCTTCTTTCTTCTCCAGCAAAATCTCTCTGCTGCAGTGGTGTTTGCTTAATAGCCAGGGTACTTGCGTGAAAGCTATTTGTCACTCTCTATCTTGTGACCACAAATTTTAATGCAGTTAATGATGTGGATTCAATTTTGGGACTTCTTTCGTTTATTCATCCATCCATCTTCTTTCAATATAGGTGTATTTCTTCAACTTGTATACATCTTAATCACTATTAATATTGATTAAATAGAAATCACTATGTTACAGCTACTGTATCATGCATCCATCAATTGCCATATTTCCAACTGAAACTCAATTTTTGAAATATTTCACAAAAAATTTAAAATAAATAATAAATAATTTATGAAATATAAATACAAAATTTTAAAATATGTAAACACAAAATTTGAAATATATAATAAATATTACTTAAAACATGATCAAAAAATTTGTAACAATCAATGTACAAGTTGAAAAGGTGACAGTAACAATATAACTGTTGTACTGTAGCTGAACTCTGATTAAATATATTATTATGTATAAAATAATCACTTTTAGGGATTGAAGTGAGGACAATTTGAGTTGGGATATAAAAGCTAATATACTGTAATTAATTAAGAAGAAGAAGAACAAGAATGCATGTTACTTGATAGTGTTTTCCTTTGCACTTTAAAATAAATTATTATAACCATTAACATCATTTTGAATATTAACATTAAAATACTTCATAATCTATTTATAAATCTGTCCCTTAAAACGAATTTTTCGATCTTAGAAATGTTTGATAAATATTTATTTTTATTTAGTAATTATAATTTTTATTAATTATTTTTTATCTATAATAATAAATAATTATATTTATTAATAATTATGAATTAAAAATTATGATATTTTAATATGATATTTAAATAACTGGTTATATTTTTTAAAAATAAATACATATTAATATGTTAAATTAATGTAATTTTAATAATTAATATTAAATTTAATATATATAATTAATGTATTAATAAAAATAAATTTACAAACGATGAAAGTGCTTATTTTTGTAACCCTTTTCTTGGGAGGTCATTGAAAACCTGCGAGAGAAGCAATAGGAGTATCCCACTCCCATTCCCAATACCCCCACAAGCCATCAATTTCAAGGCCATTTAATGACAGCCAGCTACTCAGATTAATAGCACAAACGAAGAGTTGGCTGCCGCTACCACCTTGCCGAATGGAATGATTTTATTGGATTAGTATAAATAATACAATAAAATTATTTAATTAATAAAAAATAAAAATTAAAAATTATTTTTATAAATTTTTTATTATATTAATTAAGAATTAAATTTATTTTAATTTTTTATTTATTATTAATAAGTAAATTATTTTTATTAAATAAATAATTATATTATATTACCTATAATAATGTAATAAAATCGTTTTAATTAAAAAAAAATTTTCATAAATTATTGTACCCAATTACTTAATTAGTTGAAAATGTTTGAGTAAACTTCTACTTCAATTGTACTACTGTAATAATAGGGTTCAAGTGATCAAAAATATCATTGTAGTTACTATATTATTCAAATCCAGTTCAAGTGATCTAAACATCATGGTAACTCAGATATTAATAAGTTACCAACATTTGATAATATAAAATAAATATTTTTTAAACCTCTCACGTCATAAATAAACAAGGTTATATATTACAACATAGTTAAATATCGAATAATTAAAAATTATAATAAAAAAAAATATTTACGTCTATATGTGTGTGTGTGTGTGTGTGTGTGTGAACAATCATATGGTATGATAATTTGTTATACCATAAGCCTAATTTTGTAAATTCTGTTAGTACCAGCATGTTGTGCAAATTAATTATAAGCAATTAAGAATTGAGACGAGCAGAACTGTACAATTAGATCTGCAAGATCACTTCGGAAAAAATTACCATTAAAAACCAGTTTAAAGTTAAATGTGTGGAAGAAATCTTAGTTAAATATGTGAAAAATGAGATGCAATATTAGTAACTGTGACTAAATGCAAAAATCACATCCTCATATTTATAGAAAACATGGGAATTTTAGTAACTGTGACTAAATATCGAAGGGTCATATGCCCTTAAATGATAATGAAGAAAAATTTAGGTGTCAATAATAATAATAATAATAATAAATGATAATGGAGAAAATGTATTAATGTGTTATTAAGATGTTTAGGTAAATGTCACAAAGGAACAACGACACATAGTCCATAATTTCCATGGGACAGTTCACCTATAATTAATGCTTCCCATTTCGTGATTAAATTCTCAACTCAAATATGGAAAAAGTGATAAGCTAAGAAGGCAAACTTAAGCGTCCATCAAGAACCCAAAATACGAAGATTGAGCGTTTGGGATAAATTTGCGTGGAACATGCAAGACCATATATGATAGACTATGTTGTTCGCAGATTATGACTTAAAATTTGCATTAATTGTTAATGTTGTTATTTTGTTTAAGAATTGGTCAATAAGTTAGTGAGAATATTTCTATTATTGTTAATTATTTTATTGACAATTAGTAGTTTTTTTTTAGAGAGATAATTGAGTATGTATTTAAAATTTGTCACTTAGTAATGTAAGATATAACTAGAACTGTTTATTAGAGTTGTCCTTCTTAATTTATTAAAAACAGTTTAATATTTATAAAACAAAATTATTCATTAAAAAATATGTTATTTACTTTAAATTCAATTTTAATATAATTATTATCTTGTAATTGTCAATTAGATTTTATATGATAAAATTGTATTAAAAAAAAAAGGGGTGTAAATAATGTGATATATTTATTTTAAAAAAAATATATTAGAAGTTGTGTGGTTAAATCGGAAGCAGAGCTTCACTGGAGCCTGGAGCAGGTGACCGTTGATCGTGGATTTAGGGTTTTCGTACGTGTCTCTAATTTTCAGAATCTATGGTTAATTCTTGTTGCTGCTTGCTTACTTCCATCCGTAGCAGGTTATTGCAGTTATCTGATAAGTTTTATGAGCAGCGCAGTGACTCTCAAACTAATACATATATATAGAGAGAGGGAGAGAGAGAGAGAGAGGGAGAGAGGAACCTCCATCAATGTTTTCAAACTTTTAGGGTTCTTTCTCTGTGCATTATATTTTGAAAGATGAACGACGTGCAAACCAGATTACTGTAAGGCTTAGATTGATGAAGTCTGTCAGAAAGGATCGGCTTTCGTCGTTGTATAAATGAAATTGTTTTTACGTAGATTTGACAAGAAAGAATCACAAAAATTCTGAAGATCCCTGTCAGAAATTTAATGATAATTAAAAATTATAATAAAAGGAAATATACACGTGTGTGTGAACAATCTTCAGGTATGATAATTGGTTATACTATAAGCCTAATTTTGTAAAAATTATGTCTACAAATTCTGTTGGTACCAGCATATTGTGCAAATTAATTATAAGCAATTAAGAATTGGGAGGAGCAGAGCTGTACAATTAGACCTGCAAGATCATTTCGGAATTAATTACCATTAAAAACCAGTTTAAAGTTAAATGTGTGAAAGAAATCTTAGTTAAATATGTGAAAAATGAGATGTAATATTAGTAACTGTGACTAAATGCAAAAATCTGCATCCTCATATTTATAGAAGACATGGGAATTTTAGTAACTTTGACTAATTATCGAAGAGTTATACGCCCTTAAATGATAATGGAGAAAAATTTAGGTGTCAATAATGATGATAATAATAATAAATGACAATAGAGAAAGTATATTAATGCGTTATTAAGATGTTTAGGTAAATGTCATAAAGGAACAATAACAAGTGGTCCATAATTTCCATGGGACAGTTCACCTATAATTAATTAATGCTTCCCATTTTGTGATTAAATTCTCAACTCAAATATGGAAAACTAATAAGCCAAAAAGGTTAACTCCAGTGCCAATCAAGAACTCAAAAGGTAGAATAAATTTGCATAAGACATGTAAGGCGAACATGTGATGTGGACCATATTATTTACATACTGTAGCTTAAGATTTGTAATTTGCATTGACCAATTCTTAAACAAAATAACAACAGTAACAATTAATCCAAACCTTAAGTCATAATCTACAAACAACATGATTCACGTCACATGTCACCTTGTATTTCCACGTAAATTTATTCCACACTCAATCTTCATATTTTGAATTCTTAATTGGCACTTGAATTGATCTTCTTACCTTATTAAAAATAGTTTAATATTTATAAAATAAAATTATTTATTAAAAAATATATTATTTACTTTAAATTTAATTTTAATATAATTATAATTTTGTAATTGTCAATTACCTTTTGTATGATGAAATTATATTAAAAAAGTGTAAATAATGTGATATATTTATTTTTTTTTAAAAAAATTATTAGAAGTTGTGTGGTTCTTCACTGGAGCCTGGAGCAGGTGACAGTTGATCATGGATTTAGGGTTTTCGTACGTGTCTCTAATTGTCAGAATCTATGGTTCAGGTCATTGCAGTTATCTGGTAAGTTTTATGGGCAGCGCAGTGACTCTCAAACTAATAAATGTATATATATATAGAGAGAGGAACCTCCATCAATGTTTTCGAACTTTTAGGGTTCTTTCTCTGTGCATTATATTTGGAAAGATGAACGACGTGCAAACCAGATTACTGCATGGCTTAGATTGATGAAGTCCGTCAGAAAGGATCGGCTTTCGTCGTCATATAAATGAACTGTTTTTACGTGGATTTGATAAGAAAGAATCACAAAAATTCTGAAGATCCTTGTCAGAAATTCAATGGAAGACACTGATCGGATGGGCTCCACCCATGAGTTTTATAGACTTCATTTTGATGGGCCAATCTGGCCCAATTCATTTACCGTCTCTAATCATACATGATAAATCACGCACGCGCGCGCCCCCACTTATGGCATGTTTGGATGATGGGACTAGACTGCACAAACACCCAAAACCCAAGTAACCAATGTTTGGCAAGTCAAATGGTCTAGCGTGGGTTTGACATGAATTGGTTACTTGCGTAAGAAATATGAAAGTAAGGCAGTGCGGGCTTGACCGCGGTGGGTGGGGGGGTTGTGGTGTGTCTGGGCGGCGTTTGCGTGGGTCAAGCCTGCATTGCCACTTTTTTATTTAATAATAATAAATTAATATAATAATATAATATAATATTATTATAATTTATAATAAAATATATAATTATAATAATATAATATAAATATTATAACATAAATATAAAAATATATAATATAATATATAAATATATTATATATAATAAAATAATACAATTTAGTATGTATTGTATT
>CP135553.1:9983036-10011946 GCA_032402905.1 Khaya senegalensis | reverse complement strand
AATATAAAACTAAAAATTTAAAATATTTAATAAAAAATTTAAAATATATAAAAAAATTAAAACATAAATAAAAAATTTAAAAAAAATAAACAACTTAAAAATTCAAATGTAACATCTGACAGAGTGAAATATATATATATATATATATAAAATATTTGTTTATTAAATACAAATTTAAAAAATCAAATTGAGATAGTTGATATAATATAAACAAATTAAGATTAATAGCTTAAATTGCCTCAATACTTCAATGTTGTCCTTGAAAGTAGAATAGAAATGTGGATACATGAATTCCATGTAATGGTGAAAACATTATTCTCAAAAATTCATAAATATGGGTATCTAATTGATGGAAAAAGGCTGAAACCTATAAATGGTGTAAACTACAGTAATTGTGCCCATTTTTCTCTCAACTTTTGCAGCCAATTCATGGGAAATCTAAGAATTGCTGCCTGTTGAGACATCGTTTTTCTCTTTTTCGCTACACCATTTTGTACGTTGTGCAAGTTTTTATTGCTTTCAAAGGCTTTACTATGATCAGACTCCTTGGTATGAGTCTCCGGTTTTACCCTTATCTTAACTGGTTTCCCTAGCTTTGATTTGTCTTCCATTCTTGCAAGCTCAAGAGCTTTTTCACACACAGGAAATCCTTGATCATCCCAAGACTCCAAAATCACACCAGAGCCGATACATCTACCTTCGTGGTAGAAGGCTGCAAACTGCCCCGCTGCCAGACCTTGATCATCTTCTGATAACTGGACTGTTGCAATGTCTTCTTGACCATCTTGACCATGTTCCATAGTTAAACTGCAATTGTAGAAACCAGGACCGTGTCTAACCTGAAAGTTCCAGCACACATGAGTTTCCAGTGGCCAGCACCAAAACATCAAACATCTAAGCACATTATCAATGCCTAAAATCAGCAAGACTCAGAAAGTATGCAACAAATAGTCCACATTTGATGAATTAAACTATGCATGAACCTATGGCCTAAAATCAGCAATATTCATGTTAATTCAGTTTTCCAGATGGCAGGCCTCACTCACAATATATACAAGTTTCAAAGAGCTTAAGATGGTTTGAACAAAACAGAGATTGTTCCTTCGGGGGAGTTATGCATAGCACCATCTAAAAAGGAGGCTATGGCATATTCAAATATTAAATGGTGCAGATCAATCATGAGAAGCATTTTTCCCACCTTACACTGAAGCAGATCGACCTCTGCTGGAGGCAATCCACTGAGCCATCTCAAAGAGCCAACACGAAATAGGCGCCTTTTCTTGTCGAATGAGTAATAATTTCTTGACACAAACACTACATTGTTCATAATATCCTTCTCAACGACATACCTGCATAAAATGTACCACATAAAACCCTATGCAATGAGACTGAAGAAGAACCAAACATGGAAAAATCAGAAGATACTAATTTGAGATGACCTATGGTTAAAAATATTAAAGGACAAATTTACAATATCTATTCAAGGGTATAAAGTTTTCAAAAATTTGAAAAAGATATCAACAGCATCTGTTTTAGAAAAATGGCATCTCAGCAGGAGCAGATAGTACAGATAGAGCTACTTAAATATGATTGTTGTTGAGAACAAGAAATGCTGACAACATACCAGGGTCCTCCAGGGAGACGTAGTCCCTGGCGTTGACCAATTGTGTAGAACCAAAAACCCCGATGTTTACCAAGGAAATTCCCTGTTTCTGCTTCCAAAATGACGCCTTCCACTTCTCCGATCTGTCTTGCAACAAATTCACTGAATTTTATCTACACAGAAAATTAGTTGTGAGATGAATGTAGTGACATCTTACAAGCTCATCTCCATGGACTTGAAAGGAATAAAAGCATTTGTGAAGACGTTGGTGATGAGGAGTTGATATACATTGACACCAAAAAATAAATTATCAATCAGATTTCTATATGTAACTTATATTTGGGAGAAATTTTAGTGCTTGAAACAACTGCTAACAAAACATACCTTCCCCAGGAAGCATATTCCTTGCGAATCCTTTCTATTTTTGTTAGGCAGATCAAATTTTGTAGCAAGCTTGCGAACTTCATCCTGTAAATAATTTGGCCGAGGGAATTTATGACAGCAGAACTGTGAAAAGACTTAAGGACAACAAGATATGGACAGTTTTAACTTTCAGCAGTCTTATGCATTGAGGATTCAGTATTCAAAGCAACAAAACCTGAGATCAATTAATTAAACTGAGCCAACAAAATGAGCCTCTTTTTTGGTCTTGCCACACACCATTTTTTCTCTACAACCACAATTCATGACACTCACTTACCAGTTCAACAAACACAGTTGCAGAAACTGCTTAAGTTCTTCAACAAATATGACATGAATCTGATAAAAATTGTTTCGTAAGATCATCCGTAGAAGCTTATATAAGCACTGAAATTAGGTACACTAACCTTGGGTATAGAACCAAGCGGGAATATAAGTTGTTTAAGCTGGGCTTGTGAGAGATGTGAAAGGAAGTAGGTTTGATCCTTGACCTATAAGATAAAAGGTAAGCTATCATAAACAGGCAATACACAAGTACCAGATCTTCTAACTTCCTTAAAAGGATTTAAAAATATATATAAATTTAAATAAGAGAATCCTAAGCAGGTTAAATGCAGAAAAAAGATATTAGAGAACGGATTATCCTAAATAGGTACCATATCCTTTGATAGTTCTAAAACAGAAGGCTTATCAATTTGATCTTCAGATGGGTGGACAACATTAGCATAATGCCCGGATGCAACATAATCAAATTCCATACTGCTGATGGCGTCTATGAATGCACCTAAAGAATTATAAAGGACATAAACTTAGAGAAAACAAGTATAAAACACGAGATTCAGTCAAAGCCTTTTAAGTTGAACAGACACATACCAAATTTTATTCTTGTATTACAAAGCACATCTGGGTTTGGAGTACGCCCACATCGATATTCATCGATAATGTAGGACACCTGAACCATAAAACAGAAGTATTCATGAGCTTCTTATAGTTAACCTAGTAAGATGCCAACAAAGAAGCAAAATCATCAACAATACAGAAAAATAAATTGAAAAGAAAATTACTCTTAAGGTATATCAGAAATGATTAACAAGAAATAGATTCCTGGTTAACTAACACAAAAATAAGTGCCCGTGAAAGCTAATCTCAAGAAGCTATTTTAAAGGGGAAATACATACCACATTTTCCCAGTATTCATCTGTCAAATGCACAACTTCTAATGGCACATCAACCTGAAAAACCAACATCATTTAATTTCAGCTGAGAAGGTTTCCCTTCTGCACAACCTATAGCAAGAAGATTAAAACAAGCTACAAGAAAAAAAATACTTTCATGAAAACACCATTATGATAAGAGCTATTAGTAAATGCAATGTTGGGAGATGAATACGCAAATGAAAATGAAGAAGCTTTATTGGACAAATAAAAGATTAAATACACATCATACTTCCACAAAAATTATTTCCACCGTAATTATATTTCAAAACAACCGAACCTATATAACTTAGAAAATAGAAAATGCAAATGAGAGGAGTAACCTGATCACAAACAGCTCTGGCATACTTCAAATCTTCCTCCCATGGGCATTCTGTCCAAAAGTTCTCGAAGTCTTCCTAAACCAAACCACAAATGAGAAACAGCTTGCTCTAGTGTCTAATAGGTAACAAGATTCTATGTTACATTGTCATATGTGTTGGAAAGCATCTGCCTCTATGCATAAACCGTCATTGCTACATTTTACATCAATATTAACAAAATTTTTAAACATATGTATACCTTTTCAATATGCAATGGACAACCAAAACTAAAATCACATAGAAATTAAAATGATTGCTCAAACAATTGACATAAATCATCAAAAGAAAATCACATGGCGGCGAAATAACTCATCTACTCCTTGTAACCTATTTGGCCAAACAAAATCAACTGCACATTATGATATCCGTCGCAGACTTGAACATCCAAAAGAATAATGAAGCAAAATTCTAATGTTTCTACACCCAATTTCAGCTTAACTTCCCAAAGAATTCATATTTCCAAACTGAATCACTACACACACAAATACCATAAATCAACAAACAATATCAATTACCGGTTATTCCAATATTAAATTATCATCCAATCAATGGAAAAAAAAATCACAAATTCTCAACTTCCAGTTCCATTCCCAGTATTTCTCCAATACAACATCAACATACAGAACATCACAATCTCCAATTATCCCCAACATGCAAACAAAAAAAAACATAACTTGAAACCATATTTTGAGGTAAAAAGCAGTGCACGAATGGCCAGAAGCATGAAGAAGCCGAAGAGCAACACTGCTATCGACGCCGCCGCTCAAAAGAACAGCCACTTTAAGCCCCTTTCTCTGGGGCATACAGCAAGAAAGATAGCGGGGTTCAACTTCAATACTGACATTAGAATTAGAATTAGAATTATGTACCGAAGAATGTGAAATTTGAGTTGCAGTAGAAAGAGAGAGAGAGATGGGTTTCATAAAAAGCAATCTTGGGCTCTGAGGGTGAAAGAGGGTTCTGGGTTTGTAAGAGAAAAGGGAGACAAGAGGCTTTAAGTGAGAGAGAGAACGCGAAGACATGTACATGGGTCTGAGTTTAAGCATTGGTAACAGGAGACAAGATTTTCGAGTCTGCATTTTGGTCGTAGGATAAGAGAAACCGAACGGAAAAATTTAAACACAGAACGACGTCGCATTACATATTATATACACCGATTCCTATGAAGGATGCAATTGCAAGGGAGCAACACATAATATGGGTTAATATGCAAATTGGAAAATTTTGTTTGGACTAATGTAAATTATATATACTCAAGGGTCATCACAGAAAATACAAACAAATTGCAAACTCCATATATCTTTCCGGGAAAAGGGTTTTAGGTGCCCTTCTTATTTTCCTCATTTTCTTCTTCTCCCAGCTGCCGCCACAGCACCTGGTAAGCACTAACCCTAACTCTTCTTTGTCTACACAACGCTGCTGTCTTTGTGATTTGCTCCTGCTTGCATAAAACTACTACGTGTTTACTTGTTTTTAGGGTTTTGTGTTCTGGGCATGTTTTGTTATTGAGTGATTTCATTATTTCTGGTAGTAAGCGTCTGCTTCTTTTGATTTCTGATATTCTGCTTTCTGGGTTCGTGATAATATAACGTCTCTTTCACTGTTTCTCTCTTATCCTGTTGCTTATCATATACGATATGTTTCTAGCTTCATATGTTGATTTCGGAGAGATACATTGCTGTATTGAACTACCAGTTCAATTGGATCAATCCAATTTTTTTCGTTTATCTTTGGTTTTTTTTTAAATTTTTTTTGTCGTTGTAGTTCTGAATATGGACCGGTTCAGATTGCATTTGTGTTTGTGGTTCGAGGAAAGCTCGTCATAAATCTTTCTAGGCGTTTGGTTTCATGATGTGAAAACATAGAAACTGATGAGCTATGCAAACTATAATATATTGCAAGATAAACATTCTCTCTCTTCAGCTGATGGTTTCTTCATTTATGTCTTCAGTATACCATATTGTTGATGCTAAATTTTTACATGTTGCAATATAGAAGTATTCGGTGATAATCATTGAAATAAGCTTTTTAGAAGCATGTCTTTATGCTAAATACTTAAGTTCTTATAATTTTGAGGAAGGTGTTCTGGGTTTCTTGTTACTAATAAGTTGTGTATGCTTACTTTGTAGGTTAAGATCCTTAATATATGTTTGTATTGTTTTGAATATGTTGGTGTTTGATGTCTCTAAGATATGTGGATTTTTACATATTAATACACTCCATCTTCTTTTCTCAGGCAAATAAATAAAAATGGTGCAGTATAACTTTAAGAAGATTACTGTAGTACCCAATGGGAAAGATTTCATTGACATTATTCTCTCTCGCACCCAGCGGCAAACACCAACTGTTGTTCATAAGGGGTATTCCATTTCTCGGCTCCGTCAGTTTTACATGCGTAAGGTAAAATATACCCAACAGAATTATCATGAGAAGCTCTCTACAATCATAGACGAGTTTCCTCGCCTAGATGATATCCACCCCTTCTATGGAGACCTTCTTCATGTGCTCTACAACAAGGACCACTACAAGCTTGCTCTTGGTCAAATAAACACTGCAAGGAACCTAATCAGCAAGATTGCTAAAGACTATGTGAAGCTGTTGAAGTATGGTGATTCACTCTATCGCTGCAAGTCACTTAAGGTTGCTGCTCTTGGTCGAATGTGTACTGTGATAAAGAGGATTAGCCCTAGTTTGGCTTATCTAGAACAGATCAGGCAGCACATGGCAAGGCTGCCTTCAATTGACCCAAACACTCGTACAATCTTGATTTGTGGTTACCCTAATGTTGGGAAGAGCTCATTTATGAACAAGATCACTAGGGCTGATGTGGACGTCCAGCCTTATGCTTTTACCACAAAGTCACTCTTTGTAGGTCATACAGATTACAAGTACCTGAGGTATCAAGTAATTGATACACCAGGGATCTTGGATCGGCCTTTTGAAGATCGTAACATTATTGAAATGTGCAGTATAACAGCTCTGGCACATCTGCGAGCTGCAGTGTTATTTTTCTTAGACATATCTGGGTCATGTGGGTACAGCATTGCCCAACAGGCAGCTCTTTTCCACAGCATTAAGTCCCTGTTTATGAACAAGCCCTTGATTATTGTCTGCAACAAGACTGATCTGCAGCCACTGGATGGGATACCTGAGGAAGAAAAGAAATTGGTCATGGAGATGAAAGCTGAAGCCATGAAGACTGTGGTGGGTCAGGGAGGCGAGTCTTTAAATGATGAAGGGGTGCTATTGACAATGAGCACTTTGACTGAGGATGGGGTAAGTGCTGTGAGGAATGCAGCTTGTGAGAGGCTATTGAATCAAAGGGTAGAATTGAAGATGAAAACCAAAAAGATAAATGACTGCTTGAATCGCTTCCATGTTGCAATGCCAAAGCCACGTGACCAGAAGGAAAGGCCGCCTTGTATACCCCAGGTGGTTCTTGATGCTAGAGCCAAGCAAGCAGCTGAGAAGGAGAAGAGGAAAACTGAGAAAGACTTGGAGGATGAGAATGGTGGTGCTGGTGTATATTCTGCTAGTTTGAAGAAGAATTATATCTTGGCTAATGATGAATGGAAAGAAGATATAATGCCTGAAATTCTTGATGGTCACAATGTATATGATTTTGTTGACCCTGATATCCTATTTAGGCTTGAAGAATTAGAACGAGAAGAAGGTATTAGGGAGGCAGCAGATGAAGATGATGATTTTGAGATGGATGGAGTGGATCTGTCTCCAGAAGAGCAAGAAGCGTTGGCAGAGATAAGGAAAAAGAAAAGTTTGCTCATTCAACAGCACAGGATTAAGAAAAGCACTGCAGAAAGTCGGCCGATTGTACCAAGAAAATTTGACAAGGACAAGAAATTTACAACACAGAGAATGGGCAGGCAGCTATTGTCTTTGGGATTGGATCCCTCTATGGCAATCAATCGCGCCCGAAGCAAGTCTAGGGGCCGTAAAAGGGAGAGGTCAGTTGACAGGGGAGACGATGGTAGTGGTGATGTTATGGATATGGATATGGATCAACCAAGCAAGAAGCTGCGGATGAGGTCAAGATCCCTGTCATTGGCAAGGTCAAGATCAAGGTCACGACCACCTACTGAAGTTGCCCCAGGAGAGGGCTTCAAGGACTCTGCACAAAAGGTCAAGGCAATTAAACTTGGAAAGAAATCTGTTAAGCAGAGGAACAAGGATGCTCGTCGTGGAGAAGCTGATAGAGTTATTCCTACACTGAAACCAAAGCATTTGTTCTCTGGAAAACGATCTATTGGAAAAACTCAAAGGCGATGAGATGTTTAAGGTACATAATGTTGTTCTGTTTTGACTTGTTCCAGCTCTTCCGCTGTGTCTTTCTTTTCTTTCTCTTTGCTTTGCTGTTCTTCTTTTTCTCCTTGTTTTTTTTTACTTAATCAGATGAGAACTTCAGATAAAGTATTTCTCGCTTTATTTGCTATCCTTAATGTGCATGGTTTCCTTCCGTCATTAGAATACATGTTATTGTGCATTGTTTTTTACCATATAAATTTTGAGGTTGCTCATCTTTGTTAAATCAGCTTTTGCATTGAATTCTGAAACTTGGTTTTGTTTTGTGGCTGAAATATTTTTCTTTTTTCTTTCTAAGTTTTGATCAAAATTGCCTCTTTAATTCATAAATCCACATCAAAATCAAAGACATTAGTGTAGGGCTGCTATATTTCCTTTCAAACCTTTCAAAGATTTTATATTTGGGATTGCAATTCTCTTTTGGTGCCTTGGGCAACTAATATGGCTTTCTTTCCTGCAGGGAAGAATGGTTTATGTCCTGCATAGCTGCACTGAACTTATTAGTGTGGAATTGTGCTCACTGTTGACAGTTCTGTCTCGAGATTCCGAAGTGTGGAGTAGATTTCTTTTTCCCCGTTATCAACATGTTTTTGTTAGGGCAATTTTGAATCTGGGATATTGTCTGAGTCGAGCTGTTTATCTGTGTTGTTTGAGACAAGGATTTGACTGAGGACGCATGTTTTACAATGCATAGTGGCTCCGTTTTCTACGTGTATTCGTTATTTTTACGTGTTATGCAACAATTAGCCATTTACAATTTAATGATCCAAAATGTATCTTCACCAGCTTTGCCAACTTAATACTAATAAAAAATACAAAAACGAACACTGACGACTGATGATCGTAATTCATTGTTGTCTGGAGCATGGTTTCTTGAATTTACATTCAGCCATTAGCTGTCGGGTCTTTTGGAAAACCCAATAACTGATCTCCTCGCCGTTGTATTTGAGGATGGATGGACTCGCCTCGGTCTAGCTTCAAGCTACCTGCCTCCTCAACCCGATGCTTCTCATCTCAGTCTGGATCTTATCAGCATCTTCCCATCTATGAGCGCCGGCACAAGTGTTGGAAAATAATGCAAAAGTCCCAGCGCTTACATCCCTCATGCTGGCAATCTCTCGCCTGATTCGATCAAACATTTTCCATGAATTCCACAATTGTTGAGTAAAGCTCCCCAAACTAAAGACTCTGCCTCTATAGGCAATTTTCCTATGAAACCCTCTGCCTACTCTGAGAGTCGCAGCTCTCTCTTACGCATCAGCCATGCAAGTATAATGCTGCATTTGGGTGAAATCTTACAAAGACTGCTCATAGCTTTAAAAAGCATCAATCCTCGATCAACCAGGCCGCCATGACTACACGCAGATAACAATGCGTGATTACAATCATCAGGAAAAATCCTATTAATGATCATCAAAAGAAAGTTTAGACCCACAATATTTAGGTTGAAAAGTATTTAATACATAAATTAAAAATTTAAATAAATAAATTAGAATACGTTAAAATTTATTATATCTTATATGAATCAAAAATGAATAAATCTCTACGATAACACCCTAAGCCTATCACAAATAAATTTTAACAATATATTCAAATAAGATAATAAATAAAATGAAATACAAAGATTATTAATGAAAATTTTTTTTATCAAAAACTCTTTATAGAATAAAAATCTTACGAACTATTCAAAAATTATTTAAAAATTCACTAGACAAGAAAAATTTACAACTGGTGATTTAACCCACAAAAACTCTTGTAATCTCAGTAATCAGAACTCTATCTATAAATTCATGAATCTCATATTAAAGATCGAAATTTCAACTACCAACTCTTTATAGAATTCTACACAATTAGGTTTTAGAAAAAGAAAATTTTAGTAATTATAATTTTCAATAACAAACAATCACAAATTATAATAATAAAATTAACATTTGTGATTATAAGAAATTAATTAAATTGGTAAAGTTAAGAAATATTTAGTAGATAAAACTATCTCAAAAAAAAAGAAAAAACATACAAATAACCATCCCAAAATCCTAAGTTTTCAATTTAGAATTTTATATTTTTTACAAAGTTATTCAAGTGGAGGTCAAGCGATGTAGTAAAGTAAGTTAATCGCTCGAATGGATGTTAAGAGATGATCAAGCATCAAGCTTCTATCTGGTGGTTACTTGAGCACTAATCAAGCACTCATCGAGTGCTGGTCGAGCACTAAAGACTGCTTGAGCACTAGTTGAGCACCAGCTTTCTAACTTTAATTCTTTAGAGCGGCTTGAGTACTAATCAAGCTTTAGTCAAATACTGAACCTCTAAAATCCTTCCAATAATTTTACTTCAATGCTTTTAATTGTTTATCTTCATATAACACTAAAAATTATTTAAATATTAAATTTTATTCACGAAAGAGTCAATCTAAAAATTATAAGAAGAATACCTCCAAAGCTTGCTTGGCGTAACCATTCATGGCCATGCCACTAGGAATAATACTCCATTGGATTGTATCCTTGTATGCAAGGATACCAAAGACATGAATCGCCATACCCACATCGCCACATTTAACAGACATGTTAATCACAGCATTGACAACAAGATTGTTAGCCAAAAGATCACGTCGAGTATTTACGTAGGAAAGCAAATACTGACCAAAACTCAATGCACTAATTGATGAACATGCCGATAATACATTGAAAAGAGTGGCCTATGCTCAGCTTTGTTTTCATCATTTTTTGGAAACTCACGCTGCTTCTTCCCAAAATCCCCTTCGTGCATAACGGCCTATCATTGTAATTCAAGAACTACACCCTCTTGGGCATTTTCACAGAGATACCCACAACTCAACAATGACCCACATCTTACATAGAAATCAATGATTGCATTGTCCAAAATAATGTTACTTTCATCCAAATTCCTAGAACATGCAAGAATAGCTTTATCTTACTTAAGAAACCTCAAACCCAACAAGCACATACAGCACCAACAAGTGTAGTAGCATTAGGCTTTACGTTTATCCCACAAAACATATCAATGACTTCTCTATGAAACCCACGCTTAGAAAGCCAGATATGATAGTAGTCCAAGAAACAACATATGGGAAAATTAGGGTAAAAAATTTTATGGGCAGACAAAGTGTCTTTTACAGTTATCTGAAAATGAAGCAATAAGTTTGAAATAAAAATATCATTCAAATGGCCATATTTCATGCGAAACGAACTAATATATAAATGGTGCACCATACATTCTTTAATAGACAATTAAAATAATAATACAAAATTTGAAACGATTAATATAAAATTTAAAATAATTTATTAAAATAATTTAAAATATAAAATAAAAAATTTAAGATATTTAACAGAAAATTTAAAATATATAATAAAAAATACTTAAAATATAAATAAAAAATTTAAAATAATTAATATATAATTAAAAAATTAAATATAATATTAGGCCTATTGATATTTGAGAATTCCTATTTCATGAAGTAGGCAAGAATTTGTAGACCTTTTTGTGAGCATGGGCCAAGGAACATCCCTTAAGTGCTTGAATGTAGTAGTTGTATGAATCTGGGTGGTGGAGCATTTTGCTGCAAGGAGAAATGCATTTTGTGGGGTGGATGAATTTCCTAGAAGTTTTGGTAATTGATTTAAGATGTGTGATTGACGAATTTTGATGATTTGGGCATGGATTTGGTCTAGTAGTTTTATACTAAGTGTAGATTTGGGAAATTTTAGGTCATTAATGGACATGATAAAATCTCAGAATTATCTACAAGAAGCAGAACACAAATATAAGTTATGTTATATGTTGGTACGATCTCTTACTATTGTTAGGATCTTCTTTAGTTTATCTTATCTTGTGTTCTTCTAGATTGCATACCCATCAAACTTAAACTATTTTATAGTCCATGATTAAAATGTGATTATAAATTACATTATCATCTGTGTTAATAAAATATTAAACAGCCCATAATCACATTTGGTTTCTGAAGGATTTGTATAATTGCACTCAATAATTTCTTTCCAGAAGCCTTTCTATAGCCATCTTTTTCATCGTTCTTGGTACCTCAAAAGCCTCTGATAAGTAGGTCATTAGATTCTTCACCTAATATCACATTCTTGAACCAATTTTTTTTTTTTTAAAATAATGTTTCTTTTCATTAGACTTAATTCCAATTTACAGTACTAATTAGCATTAAACAAATGTTAAATTAAAAATATCAGTATTGATCATGTACAAATTTGATTTTGAATTTTATAAATTCTTATCAAATTTAATTAGCACTAGAAGTGATTTTAAATTTAATATTATTAAAATAAATTTTAAATTATTTTATAAATAATATCAAACATTTTCTCATATACATATATTATATGAATTTGACTAAAATACATTATGTATATCTTATATCTTTAATATAAAATTTAAAATATAAAATAAAATATTTGAAATAATTAACATAAAATTTAAATTTATAATATGTAACGTAAAAATTAAAATAATTAATATAAAATTTTTAAAAATTAAATATATTATATTTAATAAATTGTAGTGAGACCCAAGTTCAGTATTATCTGTATATGTGAATATGTTAGCATGATATGATTTTTATTAATTTTCTTGATGCAATTAATCTTGATAACTAGTTGTAGTTCCATTACGGTCAGATTAATCACTCAATTAATAGCTGACTGGCTGCATAGATGTCCCAATAAATTAATCCATCGATTTGACAGATGCCTAAATTCTTTCTGGCTAGATCCTATCAGATAAAAACAAGAGAGCATATAATTAAATCCTTAAGGCTCCTCTGATCATTCTTCTGTTGTGGCTGTTTTCACTTCTCTCCTGTCATCTCACTGTATATTATCATCACTTTCACTACTCTGGTCTTTTGATACTCAAATATCACTCATTATACACTGAAAATGGAAGCTGGGATGAGACATACAATACAGGTGTATCTTGCTTTCATTTCACATACCCTACTTCTCGTACTACAGCTGCCTTTTCAATGGCTACTCGAAGGAAGCAGTCTGTATCTCATTGCTTGTATGTACAAATTTATTTGTGACAATCGTGAGTGAGACAATGGTTACTTCCCTAGCACTTTTCTATGCATATACAGTTCTCAAGTACAAAGGAGGGAAACTTTTAAGTCATTTTGTAATGATTCAATATCAATTTGATTTAAAATATTATAGATAAATTTAATATATTTTAAATATTAAATTATGATTAATATATAATAAATTAAAAAATTTGTAATAATTTTTTAATTTTTTAAAATATAAATAATATTAAATAAATTTTTTAATTTTAATATTAAAAATATACTCAATGAAAATAAATATTATTTCTATTGTGAGATATTTAAGAAATATTTATATGTTTATCCAGAATTTATTGTTAATAGTTAACAATTACTTTTACTCTTGTGATTAATGTTAAAGTGAGATATTTTGGCAACAGTTTTAGAAATGATAAGGAAGTAGAAAGGTTTAGTGAACTAGAAGTGTTTCCATGGATGGTTGGGCCAGTCTCATCTCATAAAACCAGAAGGAAAGGCAAGCTTTGCTTAATCTTTACAGGTAGCTGCTACACCACAAAGCTTTGCCAGGAAAACAGTAAGGAGAAAGCATTCAGAAAAGTTGAAAACCCTTTTACTTCTTCCAATCTTCTTCTGCCCTTTTCAATTTTTTATTTTAGGATAGAATATGGAGGAAGAATCACAAATGCAAGCGTTAATGATATTATTTAGGGATGTTATATGAAGGATTATCAGTAACAGCTTTCAATAAATAAATTTGGTTAAAATATAATTTTACATACTTTATATTTTTTAACGTAAAATTTAAAATATAAAACGTAAAAATTAAAATAATTAACATAAAATTTAAAATATATTATATTTAAAAATATTTTAAATACAAATATAAAATTTAAAACGATTAATATAAAAATTTAAAAAAATTAAATATATTTTATATCTAACATATTATAACAAAACTCTCAAAAAATTAACATCATATAATATAATAATTTATAGGTCATCTATGCGTGTATATTAGTCATTCTTATTTTAATTTTAATATAATGTCTAATACAAATTAAATGTAGTAGATTGTCGGAATTTCCAATCATATCGCATTTACACTTTATGACTAAATTAAACCAAAATTTGGAGCATATATCTTGCAAAATCTAGATGTCCACTAATTGTTGCTCGATGATCTAGTCTCTGCGCATGGGGGAGATTTCTTTCTCTTGAAAAGTTGGCTTCACTTATCATTCATTCTCTAGAGAAAATTAATTATTGTAATCATGAGATTAGTTGAAGTCAATCTAAAATGATGTTCATTAACGAAATGATGTAAACATTCAATAATTTTATTAATTACCCAATTAATTGGTTATTAGGGTTTTTTTTATTGTTGGAAAGGTTTTTATTTTGACCCATACACACATTACAAATCCAAAAGTGACACATACACATGGTTCAATAAGTGCTTATTTGATATATGCAATCCCGTAATTTGATGTCATTCCCCATTCTCACATTGTTTGGTCCAATGGGGACTTAAAATTCATCAATTTCATTGATTTTTCTCACCTTTTTAGCACTATTTTTAGGACTTTTAGACTTTGCCTTTTGAACTTTTTGGCATCCAAAGAGAAGATATGGTAAAACAATGAAAAAGGGTAATGATATAAGGCATATTTAGATACTAATTAGTAAATAAAATTACAAACATATGACATATATGTTACAGTATTTTTATTATTTATCGCCGTTAATAATATATTTAATTATTTTAAAAATATAATACAATATAATTGTTGTATTGTTGTAATTTTTATTACAAACATAAAATTATAAAAAATTAACTCAAAAATTGAGAAATTTCAACAATTGTATTCATTTTCTTGTCGGGTATTTACTCAAAGAGGAGGAAATTTCTTTGGTGATTTGAGTCAAATTCTTATCTGATTGAGTTGCCACCTATTATGCAGTATACATGATGTGGCCTTTATAAATTGCCAATGCCAAATTAAAATCTGTCCGAAGCTGCCCCATTTCTCCACTTAAACTGCCTTCGTATTCTGCAGATATGACCAATGATTTCGGTCATGATCAATTATTTGTGCATTCTAGAAGGTGATTTTTTATGTCCTTCTATTGATTTGATGCCATGCTTGCCTGAAATTTACTTTCTCAAATGAGAAAAAGCCAGGACGATAAACCTTACTGTTTGGTTCTGAGAAAACAAAAGAAAATTGTACTGCTTTTGTCCCTTGCTTCTAAACGATGCCACTGAAAAGTCAATGAATGTGTTGCATCATTGATTAAGTTCTATCTTTTTTCTAAATATATTTTTACTGAAATTTGAAGGCAAAAGAAGTACCCCACTAACCTAAATCACAGTCTTTTCATTCTTCTTATCAAAGAATTATTATATTTAAATTATTTAATGTGAAATATAGTTCATTTGCCATGCTATATTTCATATTCAAGCTAAGTGCATGAGTGCATGGGCCATAATCATAATTTTTTTTAATTTTATAAATTTTTTATATTAATTTATTAATTATTAAATTAGTTTATTTTTAATAATTAAAATTAAATTTAATACATATAATTAATACATGTTAAATATAAAATTAAGATAATTTCTTTATTTTTTTATATCTAATTTAATTAGATATTGATATATATTATAATTAATAATAAATAATTTAAATTATATTTTAATATAATTTATGATATAAATAAAAATAAAAATTAATTAATTATAAAATTAATTTAATATAATGTGTGTATATATATATATATAAATAAATTAAAAATTTTGTAATGGTTCATGGTAGACAGTTTTTATTGAAAAATAAATAAATTTATAAAGAAGTACACGTTCCCATCTCTCTAATGTACTTCGATTCTTTCGTATGTTTAATAGAAAAATATATACAGCTAAGTTTTTAATTCAATTCCCAAGTGGAGTCTTTTCTACTTTGGGATCCCCCTTCCTATCAAACCCTAAACGTGATCATTTCTTTAAACAATCAAACCCAATCAGCAAACTTGATGATTTTGGTGTAATGGGTTTGTGCCACGTGTACTTGTCTTCACATACACGTGTGGATGTTCAATAAGAGAGAGAGAGTTGTAGAGATATAGCTAAGCTAGCTATAAAGATAAAAAGAGAGATTATGTGAAGTGGAAGCAAAAACCTTGGCTTGGTTACTAAACAAACTTTCATCTATACCATTTTTTATTTTTTTATTTTTTGAATTCATTCTCGCTCCCCATTGATACATATATATACCTTGTAATTGAAGGAAAACGTAGTACAAAATAAAATTAAAAAGGAAAGACAAGATCATGGAGTCAAAGACAAGATGACCTCTCTCTCTCTTTCATGTCTCTCTCGAAACCGTTTTCTACTCAGACCCATCAACCAACCGATTTCTTTCTATTTCCTATATTCTAAGCAAACCCTACAACCATCACCATCATACCATGGTCATCATTTCCACTTTATCAAGCCTTCTGAATTCTCTCTCTCACTCTTAAATCATTTTATAAAGCCTTCACTGATCAACATCACACCAGTTGGGAGAAAAGAAATACCCTTCCAGCTATTGAATCCAAAAGGTCTTCCAAAAAAAATGAGAAAGCCAGATCCCTATACTGGAAGAATCAGTAACGGTAACGGTAACAGCAACAACAACATCAACAAGCTTCGAAAGGGCTTGTGGTCTCCGGAGGAAGACGACAAGCTGATGAACTACATGCTCAACAATGGACAAGGTTGCTGGAGTGATGTTGCGAGAAATGCTGGTTTGCAGAGATGTGGAAAGAGTTGCCGTCTTCGCTGGATCAATTACTTGAGGCCTGACCTCAAGCGAGGAGCTTTTTCACCACAAGAAGAAGAGCTTATTATCCAGTTACACAACCTTCTTGGCAACAGGTTTCTCCTTCTTTCCCTATTTTGGTTTTCACTTTCGACCAATAAGTTCCATTATTTTTTCTGGGTTTTCTGATATTCAAAATTTTTTCACGATGTACCAGCTTTAATAATACTGTTGAAGGGCTAATGCTTAATGGTCTGATCACATCTTATTCACCCTGGAAGGAATACGAAATTGGAAGACTTATAATTTACAGGAATAAAGTAATTATAAGGTTAACTTTTGTTGTTTTCCGATCACTTTCATGCCATACAGTATGATACTCTTCAAGTAAAATACTTGTTTTTATAATCAACTAACAGTAAAGTCATGGGAAAATAATATTGGGTTTTTATTTGTTCACGATTATCTGTCCTTTAACTTCAAGTTGAAGGATTACTTTAATGATTTAATGTATAAGTTCCCATGCAATGAATACAACCATGAGACATGTAGTTGTAATTAGCAGAGTAATTAGTTTACACCTTGTTTTCTGCCTGCCCTTGGAGTTGAAGACACTCTTTGTCCCACTTCGCGTTATGAATTTTATCATTGATTCATGCAAACCATGCATTGAATGTTTAATTTTTATTTTCTTCCATCTCGCTTTACTTGAATCTGACTCTTCTTAATATTGATACGTTTATTTTCTTAATTTCTCTCCCAAAGGTGGTCTCAAATTGCGGCTCGATTGCCGGGCCGTACAGACAATGAAATCAAGAACTTTTGGAACTCGACAATCAAGAAAAGGATGAAGAATTTATCATCAGTTCCATCACCAAACGCTAGTGATTCTTCATCGGATCAACCTCAAGATAACATGGCGGCAGCAGCGGCAGCAGGGTCAGGATTCATGATGCATGATCATCGACATGGCATTAACATGTCCATGTTTAACATAGATACATCTACATCATCATCCTCATCATCCATGCCAGCCATGGTTCTGAACCCCATGATCGACTCATTGCCGATGCTCGAGCATGGCATGAACATGATGGGTTCATCCAATGGCCATGGGTATATTAATACTACAATTCCATGCATGTCACAGGTTGAAGTCATTAACAACGGTGATAGTTTCTACAAGGAATTGCATGGGAATTTTTATGGGGATTTTTATGATCCTCCATTAGAGAGTATAAGCATAGAAGAAAATGTCAATATTGAGAATTCGTACGATAATAGGAACTCCAAAAATAATAACCCTAGTGTTAACAACAAAGAAGAACAGAATATAGCTGCTGTGGTTGGGAATTTATGGCAAGGAGAAGAGACAAAATTGGGGGAATCATGGGACTTGGAGGATTTGATGAATGTTCCATCCTTTCCTTTTCTTGATTTCCACTCAAATTGGTCATAAGAATCCTTTGAAATTTCCCCAAAATTTCCCAATTATCCTTTTCAAAAATTGGTCACATATACCCAACATCTTAGTCACACTCCTTAGAACACATGCCAAAAAAAGAAGAAAATCAAGATACCCAAACGTTTTAGAGCCATAAATCTTTGAGAACTTTGTAGTTAAGTTGGTTTTCCAAACATGTTCAATACTGTATTGTATTTTCTGCCATGGAAGAATGTTCATATAGCTTAGAGAGAGTTCAAAATTGAAGTCTTGGAATAATGGTCAAGTGTGGATCGATGGATTGATTCTTGACCAAGGGAATAATTCTCGTAAATGTATTTTCATTTGCTGTGAGGCCCTTAGAATAATTAGTGTACAGCATTCTGTTGATACTGAAGAGATGTGAATAGGCTTCGATTACTTATATATATTAGTAGTATTTGGTACATACATAAATTGTAGCATATCGGCTCATATGAGATGTACAAAATAATGCTGCCAGTCAATTAATTAATTGTGTCTTATTTTCTCTCTATATCATATTTAATTGTTTTAAATACAAATAATTATCCATAAATAAAAATATATTATTTAAACATGAATACTCAATAAATATTCTCGTTTTATTATCAAATCACTTATTCAAAATATTTACTTTTATTATTATAATTAACTAGTAAACTATCGATAATTATTTTTGTTACAATGAAATATTTATCCAATATTAACAATGCTAATAATTCTTCTATTGTTATAATTAAAGAGAAGAAAGTATATATAATTTTGTGAACGATTCATTGTTTCTTCAAATGGGGGTTTTATCATATTTTAGTTGGAATGTCCACTTCGAAACCAAAGACAGCAACAAGATTCATGTGGAGTAATTGGTCAGCTTGCTTTAATTGCAACAGGGATAATTAACAGTAGTTTATTAGTTAGTTATTAACCTTAATGGTGGGATTAATATATTTCTCAAGAGTAATTATGTCTCCACCATCCTTTTATTTCTCTCTTCAGGGAAAATTTCAGTTTTCTCCCCCAATCTTTTACAAGCTTTTACTTTATTCAACTAGTTTGACACCTTATAACATATACCCTTCTTTTGTTTTACTTTAGTTCCTATTATTTCAGTTAACTCCATTTTAGTACTTTGACCAAAATTTCATTTATCGCCATCCAATTAAACCGGTTATACATATATTTTCAACAAGTAAATGATTATTTTTTTTTAATTTTAATAAATTTTACTAAAATTTAATTTTTAACAGTCTAATTTTATCATATTTATCTAATCTCTTTATTTATTTATTTTATAAATAAAATTTAGATAAAATGTGAGATCTTAAGAAATTACTTTGTCATCTTTTTTTCGTCACATTAACAATACTAAAATTTGATTTTAAGAATTAAAGTAAATTATAGGTAAAATATTAAGGATGTTTATGATATAGTGTCAAACTAGACGAACAAATTAAAATTTTATCAAAGATTAGATACAAAAGTGGAATTCCTCCTATCACTTAATTACATATCTCTAAACATAGTTAACTATTGGTTAACACCATTAGGCCCTTCCAGTGAAGAAAGTAATTATGCAATTAATTAGGATCTAAAATAGAAAGCAAGCTTTGGAAAACGACATTAAATAAACAAATTGATGGTCACCAAAATTAAAGATAAATTAAAGGGAAATTACACAGATTTTCTTACTAACTAGACAGATTAGTGGTTGCTTTGTAAATTAATCATTTTCCTTTAGATTTTAACAGAGAAAGTGGAGACCATACATAACCAACAATAGCATATCATACGTTGTCTTTATATATAATTAATTAATTAATCTTATTTGACTATCTTAAAGTTTGTTATCTACAGACAGCTGATTACGAAGAGGTTCATGATATATATATATACGTCACATTGTTTGAAAATAAATAATTAAAAATTCCCATTCAAATTTAATTATAAAATATAATTACAGAATTAAGAAATGAGCAGCCCAATGGAGATTGGGTCTAGTAAGATTGAAAGCCATGAAACCATAGCATCAGGAAATGGGCCGAGCTGCACCTCTGAAGGTACTCGGCCCAAACGGCAACAAACTAAGCTCATGTCTAATCACCATTATTGTGGAGAAACGTTAAACACACCCCTCTACTTTCTAAATCCACCCACTTTGTAAATTTCATGGACCGAAAACAAGTCAACGAAATGGGTATAATCAAGGTAGAGGTAGGGTGCATTTAGTAATATCATTTTTAAATTTTTATTACAAAAAATTACGAATAATTAAATATTGTCTCCATCTTATTGGTTTAATTATTTATTTATTTATAAAAATATGAAGAAAAATGGTCAACTCCACATAGCCTTCACAAAGAAATTCGGCACTTGGTCTGGAAAAATAGGCAGAAGCAGCATTCTGCCTCAACGACAAGCCTGGGTGGGCCCAAAACTAAGCTGCGATTCAAACTCCCGCAAAATCCCACTTGCCCGTACTACTCTGCACGTGTATATCTGTGGTGCTCATGAATTCTCAAGGAGTGAGGGGCATTTCCGTCATTGCATTTTTCGCTTACTTCTGGCCTTAAATTTCCTACTTTTCTGGGCCACCTACTTCGCATCTAATACTTCTACTTCTCAATCGTTCTCCCCATTCATAACGCGCCACGTGTCGATTTTCTTTTTCGTCGTTGGTCTACTTAAATCTCAAATTAGTCCACGTCATCGAAAAAGCTAGCGTGCTTCAGTGAGAAGAAAAGACAGACAGTCGCCAGCTTCCGCCAACTTGCCACGTGGATATTTCCCTCGGCGCACGTTAGTCAGCGCTGCCACAGAATAATGCCAACGTGACCGGTGAACCAGAGGATCTTTGGCGGACCTTCCAACTTCAAAAAACGGCACTCGCAAAGGCTCAAAAGCCCACCGTATATTCCAAACCAGATCTTTACCGTAAATTATAAATCCAACGGTGGGCAATCACTCACCTAGCGTCTCTTCAGGGTAATAATATACAGGACACCGTTGTTTATGTTTGCACAAATAAGGAAATAGTTTTTCTATTTGTATCAAATAAGTCCCTGACCTCCTTTACAATGACCAGATTACCTAAGTAATGTTAATGTATTTACATGACACTGAAAGGTATTTTAGTCATTCGAGGTTGAGGACTTATTTGATACAAATAAAAATATTATGCTTATTTGTTAAAATCTAAACAACTAGGGACCTGAATGTTACCATCTCTTTTCAGTTTCTTTCATAGTTATAATCCGGACAAAAAACTTTGTTGTTTTCATGTTTCATTGAGAAAGTTTACAGAGCTCGAAGCCTCCCAACAATGGCGCCTCTAGCTCTCACTTCGTCGTCTTGCTCAATAGGGTTTCGCTCTATCAAATCACGCTCTCCCAAACTCTCTCCTAGATCTACATCCATTCGATCAGTTTCTTTAGCTTCAAATTCGTTGACAAAAACAAGCAATCTCAGTTTGAAAGCCCCTGAATTCTTCGAAAAATCAATTCCACCATTATCATCATCAACTTTCACCTTGAGATTGACGAAATTTATAGTAAAAGCTTCAGCATCAGCAGCTACAGTTACACCAGCGCCGCAACCACAGGCATGGCAGGGAGCTGCAGTGAAGCCGCTACTCGCGTCAATTGCTACGGGAATAATCTTCTGGTTCGTTCCCGTACCGTCCGGTGTCTCCAAAAACGCGTGGCAACTACTTGCCATTTTCCTCGCCACGATCGTCGGAATCATCACGCAACCGCTTCCACTCGGCGCTGTTGCTCTAATGGGACTCGGCGCATCTGTTCTCACCAAAACGCTGACGTTCGCCGCAGCTTTCTCGGCCTTCGGTGATCCGATCCCGTGGCTCATCGCTCTCGCCTTCTTCTTCGCTCGCGGATTCATCAAAACCGGACTTGGTAATCGGATTGCTTACCAATTCGTTCGGTTATTCGGAAGCTCGTCGCTTGGATTGGGTTACAGCCTTGTATTCAGCGAAGCCTTGTTAGCTCCGGCTATTCCCTCTGTCTCGGCTCGAGCAGGAGGAATCTTCTTACCGTTAGTGAAGTCTTTGTGTGTGGCGTGCGGCAGTAACGCCGGCGACGGGACAGAGCACAAGCTTGGGTCATGGTTAATGTTGACGTGTTTCCAAACATCTGTGATTTCGTCGTCTATGTTTTTGACGGCAATGGCGGCAAATCCGTTAAGTGCAACTTTGACCCTCAATACGATTAATAAGACGATTGGGTGGATGGATTGGGCGAAGGCTGCAATTGTGCCCGGTTTGGTGTCGTTGATTGTGGTGCCGTTGCTGTTGTATGTTATTTATCCTCCAACTGTGAAGAGTAGTCCGGATGCACCTAAATTGGCCCAGGAGAAGCTGGAGAAAATGGGACCTATGAGCACGAATGAGAAGATTATGACTAGCACTCTACTTCTTACGGTATAATTTTATTATACCTCATTTGACTTTTTGGTATTTCAGTGATTAGTGATTCAATATTTGTCAAGGGACATGATAACTTCAACGAGTTAACTAGCGAGCTATTGCGGCTAAGTGTAGTTCTCAGTCATTCCACTATGGCATTTTATGGATTTTTGGATAGAAACAAAACTAAGAAGAAACAAAATCACATTGTGTAAATTGTTTTGGTTTCGAAGGCCCTTGTAGCTATTAATCCTCTTATTGGCCATTTCTATAACTTTGCTTATGAAATTTAACTGGTGTGGCGCTTAATCTATCCTGGGTTTCTTTCTTCCTTATTTTTTATTTTTTTGTGTTGCATCATCAAACAATTATTGCTAGTTCCATTTGCTATGAAGAAAGATAGCACTACAATGTAATTTCTAGTCGTAAAGTAGAGCGCATAAGACTAATGATTCTGAAGTGTTAGTGAAAATAGATTAGGTTATTAGAGTAATTTGAAATGTTGAGGCAGAATAACTGTTAACTGATTGTGATATGTGCTGATATTTTACTGCCTAAGAGATATAATCTTCTTCTAGTTTATCAATTATGTCATAGACTGTTGAGCTCTTTTTGTCTTTTTTTCATTTTCTCTCTTTCTAACCACACTCTGTCTTACTTCAGTCTACCACACAAGGCTGTGTATGTGTGCAATTATGTGAACTTGCTTCCTTGAGTAATGGTTTGTCTCATGTTTTGTTCTTCATTATATCAGGTTGGGCTCTGGGTTTTGGGCGGGAAACTGAATGTTGATGCTGTTACTGCTGCAATTCTTGGTTTATCTATCCTCCTTATTAGTGGGGTGGTGACCTGGAAGGAATGCTTAGCTGAATCTGTTGCTTGGGATACTTTGACATGGTTTGCTGCTCTCATTGCTATGGCTGGGTATCTCAACAAATATGGTCTTATCTCCTGGTTCAGTCAAACTGTAGTTAAGGTTTGTCTTCTTTTCCTTTTATGTCCTGGGTATGTCAATTATGGCTCAAGTGCTGAATTTTTATTGCATACTTTGGTTTTGATTGTAAGAACCCTTTTCCTAACTGGAAATACGAGTTCTTCCCAATTCTTTCTGTGGTGGTTTCTCCCGGCATCTTTATGCCAACTCCTACTTCTATTAATTTTGGTTGTGTGCCCAAGATGTTTGGGCTCTTGCATAAGTATCATGCTCAGGTTAGAGTGTCCATTTTTTTCCTCCTTCCAGCAGAAACAGATGACTGCTTTTTTCAAATCAGGTTTCCATGCAGCTATTCATTTCTCGGCCTCCAAGATCGATTGTAGGACATTACTCCTTTCTTAGATAATACTTTTGTGGCTGGGTTCTTCACGACATTTTGAGTTTCTTGATATGGTCGCATTAAAATTATATATCCCTCCTACAACAGTTTTCGGTTCATTCGATCGACCATCCCCTAAAATTTATTTTCTTCATTTGGACAATGGGAGAAGGTCAAAGAATTAGAAATATATATATATATATTGTGTAGGATTCTTCCATTCCCATGGTTATTTAAACTTCAGCTTAGTGCTACTTTTGTACTAATCACTTCCCCTGTTGCAACATGAGTATGATTTAACAAAGCTGACCACCCAATATCTGAGTTTGGATGTACACCATTAGTCAATTTTAAAAGAGTTCTACTGACAATCAATCAATCATTTTGCAGTTTGTCGGTGGATTGGGTCTTTCATGGCAGCTATCTTCTGGCATTCTGGTTCTTCTCTATTTCTACTCCCACTACTTCTTTGCAAGTGGAGCTGCTCATATTGGTGCCATGTTTACAGCCTTCTTGTCTGTTGCTAGCGCTCTCGGCTGTCCACCATACTTCGGGGCCATGGTGCTTGCCTTCCTCTCCAATCTCATGGGTGGTCTTACCCACTACGGTATTGGGTCAGCACCCGTTTTCTACGGTGCCAACTACGTGCCGCTTGCCAAATGGTGGGGATACGGATTTCTCATATCGGTTGTCAATGTCATTATCTGGCTCGGCGTTGGTGGGGTTTGGTGGAAAGCCATTGGATTGTGGTGAAGAGGCTGTTCTTCAAAATTTGGTGATTTTCTGATTGATTACGGTTGGTCTTCAGGTTAGTTCCCCCCCTGGCTAGTAACTTTTGTCATTGATTCTTCGTCCCAGAAATAATTATTGCGGCGGAGACCTTGGTCTGAGTAACGGTATACATACGAGGCCTCTTTATTTACAAACAGGAAGTAGAATTTGTATCTGAAATTTTGACATGGCTCCGATTTTGTGTTCCTATAATTAATCTGTATTATAAGTGTTAATTTTTTTTTTTATGATAAATACATCAAGAGCTAATAACATAAGAGTCTTTAAATTATTATACTTTTACAATAAAAATATAGTTTATTTATTCATATCAAATAGGTCCCTAATTTTGTAAAATCAATTAAAATGCTTAAATCATAATGGTTAAAATTTTTTATAATAAAGGGATATTTTGATTATTTTAAAATATATTAGAGAGTATTTGAGTGTATTTTTAATTTTGAATATATTTTAATATAAAACCGTAAAAGGAGATGGAGAGCCTGCCTTGCTGATCCTATCCCAAGCTGATCGACACCCTGTGAGAATTTTTGACATCTCTAAACGGTAAGGACTTAGATAACATATAATATAAACTTATCAATTGTTTTGATAGTTATAATAATTTTAAGAAAACAACTAAGAATACAAATTTTATATAAACTATTTTATACAAACTAATATGTAAAGTTATATTTTTACTATATATTTTATATAATATCTTTTATTCTATTAAAATTATATTCGCTTTCTCTAAAAATATAAGGTACTTAGTAATGATATGATATTATCGCATTTTTTTATAAATAAGTTTGAATAAGAATATTTTTTTGTATCTTTGGCACTATCAAGATATAATTTTTTGAAAAAATTGACTAATCTAATTCAAATTACAGTAAAAGTTGGATTAATCATTCTAAACAAAGTGATTTGTTTGGTAGTGTCAAAAAAAATATTAAAATGTATAAATGCTTATGTATTTTAATATTTTTTTCTTCCACTTTTAAAAATTATTTATTAAATAAAAAGTACTATTCTACTTAGTATGTAATTATAAATTAGTTTAAAAATTCACTCTTGTACTAATAAAATTTGATAAATATTTATATAATATTAAAAATAAATTATGTAAATAAATATTTATATTTTTAATTTAATACTTACGGTAATCCTCCCAATACTCAATTACTTTATAGAATATAATTATTTTAACAGTTACCTCCCAAATTCACATTAATTTAAAAGTGCCTGCAAACTGATTATATATTATCATTCATGCGTGCATAAATATTCTTATTGTTTCCAATAATTCATCTTCAGTCATTTCTGTCATTCCGCATCTGTTTCATTAAACAAATACTATATATTGTGATATTATCAATTTGATTACATCTCTTTACATGGATCGAGTATGTGATAGAACATGTTTGATCTCAGGTGTTTCTTTTACGTTGCTTATTCATGGTTGTGTTGCAGGCTTTGCAGGATGGAGCCTTCCCAGAATAGGTTCTAAAAATTCAGTAATGGTGATGTATCAATTGTGAGTCGAACGTAATCTTTTTTTAAAACAAAAGATTTTGGCTGAAAACGTTTGAATATTGATGAGTATGCTAATCTTTTTTTTGTTTTTTTATTTTAATTTATAAATATCTCTCAAATTTATTGATTGTTAAAAAATATTCTTTATTAAAACTCTTAAATCTATTATTCATGTTTTTAGTTTGTCTCAGGTTTGCGTCGGTCCTTTCTACTATTTGAAAACTTGAAGTTGATCCAATCTCTCGTACGGATATCAAACTTATATCATGTCTAGATCAGAAATCCTCATTTTACACTTCTAATTTGAATTAAGAATAAAACATTGAAATTGTAGATGAGTTTGCAAAATCATATGAACTGGGAGATCTATCTCAACTAAAGAAATAATACTCTCAATCTGACTCGAGAAACAAGACCAAATTCGACTAGAGAAAGAAGAATCAAATTGCTAACCAACGCTTATATATAGACAGAATTTCTTTGATAAGATAATTGTTTAACAATAGATTTTGGTTAAACACTGTTGGGTTCAGATAGATACTCTCTGTTGTGGATTTAGATACGTATTCGTAAACTTCTAATTATGGAGAAAACTAGTTCTCGCAGAATGAATTGGCATAATCAGAAAACTAGTACTCGCAGCATGAATTAGAATTTGCATTTGGATTTTTTTCCTCCAAGATACAGATTTCGTCCTTTAGATAGTGAGTTAATAGTTGACTATTTGCAGAAAAAGCTGAAAAATGAGCCATTGCTGCCTAATAAGATCATGTAGGTCAATACGTACCACTACAGTCCCGAGCAAATTGAAAGTATTTTTTCTATTACATACAGTATTCGATATTTACAATTTATAAATTTATTAGGGTTGTAAACTTATATTTTAAAAATCTTTTTCAAATACCCTAATTAATTCACATGGGTTTACATGATTAGGGTTTAGGATACAAAATTAGGGTTTTTATTTTATTCATGAATTAATTTTATATATAATTTTTCTCTTTAATTTCGTAAATATAGAGATGTATTCCAAAAATTGGAGAGAGACTGAGATATTCTTATTTACTGAAAGAGCTCGAAAATATCAGAAAAGAAATCAGCCGAGCCGAACTACTCGAAAATAACAGAAAGGAAGTCAGTTGAGCCGAACTACTCCTTTCTAGATATTGGAAGGCTACCATGATAAATTTTATAATTATGTATTTTTAAATTATTTTCTATTCAATTATTAATTATTCAATATAAATAAAAAATAAATAAATTTTATAATTATGTAATTTTATATTATCTAATAAATTTTGTATTTATTTTATTTAGTATAAAAGGAGAAATTATAAATTTGTAATAAATTTTTTGTTAGTATACAATTTTTTTATATTTAAAAAAAATTACTTTTTTAACTCTTTTATGTTTCTCTAAAACTCTCTTAAATCTGTCATTCTCATTATTTTAATTCTTTCCTTTTTCATAATTTTTTTAATTCTCTCTTATCTAATTTTTTACATGTTCACTATACTTTTAAATTTTTATCAGAGATTAACTTATAAAATATTTTATCATGTATTTTAGTAGTTTAATAAATAATAATTAATTATTAAAATAACATGAACAATAATTTATTTCAAAAAATAAAATCAAGGTTTGGAACTAACATACCCATGGTGATATCTCATCTGCAGACGAAAAATCAACTCTAGTAGGGCAAATAAACCACAAATTTACTTTAATAATGTCATTAATTATTCTAATTATAATTTTTAGTTTTCTTCAATATTTCACTAATTATAATTTTTTATTTTCTCCAATATTTCTCAAGATAAAACATAAAAGTATTAAATTACAAGTATTTATTTTTAGTTAAAAGGGAAATTTCAATGCTTTATAAATGAACTAAACACAACATGTATGACTTAACCTCTCGTAACACAATCACACTATTAATGTTTATAAAATAAAAATATGATTTTTTTAATTTTATATTTTTGAATATAAAGATAGATAAAATTAATTTGTATCAATTTAAATTTAAAATTTAAGCCGATTCAAAACTATTGATTTTAATTTGAATCAATTTGTTCTAATCTAATAATATAATTCAAATTGAATCAATTCAAATTGATAATTATGGATTTTGGCCTAAATTTAAAATATTGTCGTAATTATAAAACTCAATTGTTTTATCAAATTATATTGTTTTTAAACTCAAAAATAAATTTAATTACAACACTCACATTAAATTACTTTTATCACTAGGTTTTAAAATAATTTAATTAAAAAATTAATTTAAAATTTTTATACTCAAAAATTTAAAATTATCAAATATAAAATTTTAAATTTTTTTATACAGTAAAATAATTAATAAAAAATTATTAAATATAAAATTTTAAATTATTTTTTATATATTAAATTAGAATAATTCGATCAATTTAAATAAAATCTAATTCAAAAATTGATATAATTATTATGATTTAATTTTTTAAAACCAAAATTAATTTAATAAATTTTTAAATTTACTTAAACTGTCGATTTGGATCAATTAATTTGGATGTGCCCACCCCTCCTTGTATGTTGCGAATAGTTTGGACTTAGTTCTTGATGGAATATTGAGAATTAAATTATTCTTTTTACCTGGGCTT
>CP135553.1:9919867-9963377 GCA_032402905.1 Khaya senegalensis | reverse complement strand
ATTCTCGTAGTCGGCGTGTTCCCCGCCGATTTTATCGTTTTGCTGTTGTAAATTTGACGATTATTTGAATTAAGAGAATCCGAATGTAATTCAGTACTAGTAGTACCGATACTGAATCCGACCTGATTTTCCCGTCAGTGAAACTGAAACTGAAACGACAGCGTTATTAGCGCAGTAGCGGCCAGTGTACTATTAACTCTCTTTGCCATCTCTCAATTTCAAATTAGTAATTAAAAAAAATATTTACTACATTTAATTGTATTTGAATATATAAAAGGTGGAAATATAATATTTATATTTTAATGAATATATTAAATAATTTTATATTTACTTATAAATATTATTTAATTATATATTTATAATAAAAATAATAATTATTTCTTACTAGATGATTAATATTATTTTAAATATAAATTTTAATAAAATTATATTTTCATGTTATTTTGTATTAAAAAATTATATATATATATTTGTATTGTTAATTTATTGTATTTATCATCTAATAATTAATTTATGAATCATGGAAATTAAAATGAAGTATATAGATTTATCCAGAAATAACTTCATAAAATTTAGCAACCATTGAAGCAAAGTTGAGAGAGCACTTGAAATAGAGTGTTCATAACCAGGAGTTCTAGTCTGGATAGAAAGCAACACGTGGCAAAAACCCATTTGTTCTGACATTTTCTTAGGATAAGGAAATGGATGACGGGCTTGTAACAGTCTCACTTTCAAGCCATTTTTACACTAACTCCCAACTACTAATAGAGTAATTCGTTTCCATCGATTTTTTGTAACAGAGTCAGCAGCAAAGGAAAGCAAAAGCATTGCAGAGATGGCTTCAATGACAATGGCAACAGCAGCAGCAGCAGCCTCATCACTGCCAACAAGCTTGACAAAAAACCCTGCAACAACTGCAAGAAGAGGACTCGTTGTTGCGGCCAAGGCATCATCAAAAGCAACAGAAGCAGGAAGAACCAGCCCGGAAACGAAGAAGGAAGAAAGCAGCAGCAATGGGAGAAGAGAGCTCGTGTTTGCTGCAGCTGCAGCTGCTGCTTGTTCCATTGCGAATGTTGCCATGGCTGATGAGCCAAAACGAGGGACTCCGGAAGCTAGAAGGAAGTATGCTCCTGTTTGTGTCACAATGCCTACAGCCAGAATCTGTCGCAAGTGAGAAATGTAATGATGATGTTGATTTTGTGTTTAATTGGTGGTCTGAGTGATTAATATAAGAGCTGTAAGCATCTCTGTATCTTGTAATTGGATAATTCTCGTTTACCTCGTTCTTTCCTTCTTGTTTAATCCTTTCCCCCACTTCTGTTTGCATCAATTTTGATGCAAAATTCAAAATCCCTCACCCTTTTACATCATCTGGAAGACTTAGTCCAATTAGTTATTTGGTTAAGGAATATAGTATTTTCTCGAATACTTTCCATTACCAAAATGGAACATTGGTAAGTTACAATACTTGCAACTAAAGGGAATTCAATCACAAATTATAACCAAATAGAAAACGCCAGGTGCAGAAATTCCAAAATTTTGAAGTTTATTGATCAAGACATTAAAACATAACTAGTTATGCTCAACAACGCAGCCGATAAAAATGAACGAGTCTTCTCTATCTTTTTAACTAGGAATGAAGGTAGGATCAACGAATTTGAACAACTCGATCTGGACATAGCTAGTCAGTAAGAAGTCTCCAAAATTCACAGAAGCTGGCTGTCGTGAAATGCACGATAAAACCACAACCACGACGAGAATCCCAGGAGGCCCTTGCTTTCCAACATTTAGAAGTACGACTTGGTCATATAATCTGTAGGACTGGAAACTGAATAACAAATCGATGATCAAACACCTGAAATTAAGACATTTCAAAGTTTTAATTTCACAGACTGGGGGAAATTGGATACAAGGGTAGTACCGGTTTTGTACTTTTCTAGAGCCAAAACACACTCGAAAAACGTATAGATACAAGACGGGAACAGAACCAGCTATCTACCCGTTCCAGCTGTTAACGAGTGATAACTGTGGTGAGTGAAGAAAGAAAGAGGGAAGATTGATTTCCATGGCTAACTTATTCACCTTGACTATTTCGATGGGAAGCGGGAAGCAACAAAATTGCGAATAACTTCAATAGCTAACTGATGAGCGCTTTTGTTCTGCAGCTTGCCAAGTTCATCCATGGCTTCATATGTCTCCTTATCGGCAAAAAGTTTCAGGTTGTACCTTGCCGTTGCTTTTACTGGACCTTCCCATTTCTCCACCATTTCTTGAAGCTTTTCAAATCCCTGGCCATTTATCAAATTGCAATCCGCATGAATACTAGGCTATTTTACTAGTGGATATAAGTTTTCAATGCAGTAAGTAAATATGACACTGGACTAGCCATTTCTACTAACGCCCCCAAAGATTTAACCGAAAAAAAGGAAAATGCCAATTGCTCACCATGCGGTTTGTGAATTCGCCAAATGATTCTTCTTTGGTTTGTCGTTTGTGTTTCCAGTAATAGAACAAAGGTTCAAAAACTTTCTCTAAATCGTGAATCTTAACCTTATTCATGAAGCTTCTTGCCAGTGAGGTTTGATTGGGAGTTCCTCCAAGCCATATCTGTTTTCAACCACGCATTCATTTTATAAGCATTTGGAAGAAAGAAAAAGAAAAGAAGGATCATATCAGAGCTTAAAATACCTGATAGCTGTTCGGACCATCACCAACCAATCCAAGTTCAGCCATGTACGGTCTAGCACAACCATTAGGGCAGCCAGTTATCCTTATTACCACAGATTCATTGTACTTGAGACCGACCTGGTATCACAAAAGGTCACAGCTGTCAGTTCATTTTGCAATTTCAAACGCCACAAAAAAAGTTTTATACACCACCATTATCGTACTTGGATAATTCTTCAGAAGATGTGTATTCAACAACCTACCTTCTCAAATACAGTTCGAACACGCTTGAGGATGTCAGGTATTCCTCGCTCTGCTTCAGTGATTGCAAGTGGGCAAAGTGGTAAAGCAGGGCATGCCATTGCAGTTATGTTGAGGGGGTCTACATATCTGGGAAGCTGTATACAACCAAATTAAGGTCACAACCCATGCTTAATCATGAAACACTAAAGTCCAGGAACCAGAAAAAGGGCAAAAAAAAAAAACAAATAACTAGAAACATATGAAGGAAAAAGCCAATAAATCATATTAAACGTTATTGTTATTCCTATAAAATTTTTAGATACAGCATGACAAAGCAAGATGCAATCTATTATGTCTTACATAGAATCTAAATTAAATTAGTGAAACAATCCATGCTAAGAAAACTATACAAGTGAATATACTGGAAAACCCACTATAAAAAACTACGACACTCTGTTTTGAATGGAATGGAATTACTGAATATTTGCATGTTAATCTTCATCCTTCACAAAACAAATACAGGCTTCTCCCATGATGAGCTCTCATTATTTTTCACATTTCAGGTATATTGAGTTGGCCTTACATTCTTTTTTTGTCCTCAAGTTTTGGGTTCCCCAGATTCAATGCCATTGAAAATAAAGTTTACAATAATAAAACAAGCCAAATTAGAAGACACCTCTAAATCATCTGATATATAAGTCCTTATGACATCCACACTTCTGTGTAAAGCTTTTTCTAATGCACTATTCATGTGCAGTGCTGATTGGATTATATTGCAAAAGGATTAGTATAGTCAGAACATCATGTAGGTATACACGACATTAAAAAAAAAAAAAATTACCAGCAGACCAGCCTGTGCGAGAGTTGTGGTGATGGGACGCTTCCATGCTTTGCGAATATCACACAAGATGATGTTCTGGTTTGGTGTAATACGCACATTTAAGTTATACTTTTCTATTATCTCCCTCAGCGTCTTCTTCATTTTGCCAGCAATACGACCATTATCAACGTTGAGTCCACAAAATAAACTACCATCGCCCTGTGGACAATATTCAAATAGTCATACACAAAGACCAAGAAATGAAAAGACAAATTTATCCATAAAAACACCTTATGACAATAAATTACAGAATGTATAATATATTATGCCAGCAGAACAAACCTGCTCATGCCATCCCAAGAAACTTTTAAATTCCCACTCAGGCAACTCACGGAAAGGCTCAAATTTCTTTCCATAATATTGCTCAACAACACTTCTAAACTTTTCAATTCCCCAGGAGCTGATCAAATATTTCATTCTACTGTACTTACGATCATCTCTTCTCCCGTGTTCTCTTTGAGTTACAACAATAGCTTTCACAGCATAAAGAATGTCCTCTTTTGGCACATAGCCCAAGGGTTCTCCCAGACGGGGAAATGTGGTTTCCAACCGATGCGTTCTTCCCATACCACCACCAACCTGCAACAGTAGTAGTAAGAAAACAAAACACCATAGTATAGAAAGTCAAAAATAAAATAGTTGTTTTAGCACATGCTTATCTTACAAATATGTTGAATCCCCGAGGCTCCCCATTTTCATCAGAAACAACTACGACACCAATATCATTAGTAAGAATGTCGACCGAGTTATCAGTTGGCACCGTTACTGCAATTTTAAACTTCCTTGGCAAGAATTGAGTTCCATAGATGGGCTCGGGGGAATCGGGAAAATTTGTTCCATGAGAGTTATCATTGCGTGCCTTTGCTACTTCAGGTGGTTCTGCTGTCATGATTTGCTCACCATCCACCCACATATCATAGTAGAAACCTGACTGAGGAGTTAGGAGAGCAGCAATGTTCTCTGCTGTTTCCTGTGCAAAAAAGTAATCTTTCCTCACCAGAGGCGCAGGAGGAGCTAGGACATTCCTATTAAGATCACCACATGCACCAAGCGTTGAACCCATACTCTTAATGATGCTGCTCATCACTGTCTTGAGGTCCTTCTTCAGGACACCATGGAGCTGAAATGTTTGTCTGGTGGTCAATCGAAGTGTTCCAATCCCAAACTGATCAGCAAGATCATCCATGGTCAGGTAGAGTTGGTTTGAGACTTTCCCGCAAGGATTCTTAGTTCGAAGCATAAAGGAATAAGATCTTCCACCACGTTCATCTCTATTATACTGTTGGTAGCTCCCGTGGAACTTGATTAATTGTATAGCAGACTCATTTATATTAGGGGCATCTGTCAACAACTCCTCATTAAGAGGGTATCTTATGAAATTACTTTGTTCTTTGATTATTTCGACCTTACTACGCTTAGTCTCAGTCTCCGGCTTTAATGGCTGCAAAAGCAAACATTTTACTTACTAAAGAATCCAACATTCATATTTACAAGATATTTAACATAAGAATGGTAGCAAATATTATAAAAACAATCAATGATGAACTCAAATCGTAAAAGTATTGACACAAAAAGCACATGAAAAATGCATTTGATTAAATCCATATAGCTTTTGCAAGCATCCTAGAAATGCTGCAAAAATCAATGCACTTGAAAAACAGGGAATATGCTTCAGCACATGCTAATAAACAATTCCGAATATCTTTGCCGAAGTAGCAGTCAACATGTTTGACTCAAATACTGTTTTCAAATTTAGTCACCAAACACATTCTTCGATCTTGAGAATCAAAATTCAATTTTCCATTATCAATTCTGCAAAAGATTTTTCCTAAAAGAAACATCTGAGAATATAAAGAATATTCATGTCCAAGCGCTTTTGTCCCGCGAATAGCTTTCCTAACCATACAAAAACGATCCCGCGCCTTGCTTTACTAGCAGTTCTAACAAAAATCGCACAGAACAAAGAAAAAAAGGAATACTAAAGAAGAGAATATTCTAAAAAGGTAAAAGTTCAAAAATCTAACCGTGGACACAGCTCTGACGAGCGAACTCCTTGAGTCGTACGGAACCGGAAAGACACGGAGACTGCAAGCCAGAGAGGCGGCTGAATGCGATGATTTCAACCCGTTAAAGCTCCGAAAACGAATCTTCGGATCGGTCGGTATGACGTTGTTGGCAGCTCCGAACGACGTCGCCATGACTCCGAAAAGATTTGAAGCTCAAATCTGCAGAAAGAGATTTGGAAATGAAAGAGAGCGCTTTAAAGGAAAGATTTTGAGTGGAAATGAGATATTTGCTTTGCTGGATTGTGTTGAGTTGAATCGGGCGGCTACGGCGCGCAGGAAAGCGAAAGGCGATTTTATTTATCTCTCTTACAGTGGTCGTTGCTATTGTGCGCCGTCAAGTGGCTGACACGGGCTAACTTGTAGCGTTTCGTTCTACATATGCGCGTGCACATCACGCCTTTGTAATTTACTAGTGGAGTTACATCATAGTATCTTTCAGTAATAATTAATTAAAGATTTTGAGAATTAATTAATATTTTGAAAAAAGAATTAATTTTAATACAAAATAAATATTTGATAAAGGATTAGTTAATTTAATTTATGTAAATTTACAAACCAAATTAAATTAAGTTTGTAATCCGATTCAATTTTTATGTTATTTTTAATTCAATAAAATTTTATTAAATGAATATTTGATAATTATAATAATTTATTTTTGTATAAAATTTTATATTTTTAATGATTTTTTAATCAATTTAATTACATTAAAATTTCAAATTTTATTTACTATTTACTCTAATTTAATTATAAAATCAAGTTTAAATTGATTTAATGGTTCAAACTTTTAGCTTTGCATCTTTGATTGAATTTGAACCGCCGTCATGGTAAGGTGGGAATGTGAAGCGCGTGAAAATATGCGCGTGGTGGGCGAACAGACAAACATGCGAAGCAAAATTGGATACTATCGTACATCGAACCTTGGTGCAATTACGTTCCAATCCCGTGGATTCATGGCTGCAGCGGTCAATGCAGAAGAATAAAAAAAATTAGGAACATAAGTAGTGACGTCATGTGTGGGCCTATAAAAGAAAATGAGAAATAACATTTAGGTACCTCATTTATCATATTTCACAGAATGACATAAATATGCAAACTTCTATCCAATAAGTCTCCAACCCAATTGAAATGGCCATACTCCCCTTAAAATGTTTGAGTTTTGGAAAGTTTATGGAGCTTAACACTGGAGTATTTCAGTCATTTTAATAAAAGTTAGGAATCTATAAGTTAGAGATATACAAATTACATCCTTATTCGTGAAAACATACAAATTTGAGGACCCGAATTTGTTACCAAAATGAAATGAAGTGGTTTATATCACGTACCAGTTACTCATTAAAACAAGAAGCCAAAAGTTGATGATGATGGCCATGTGGAGTGTGTAGGCTGGCAAAGCTGGGTAAGGCCCAACAAAACAAAAATGAAAACTTAACCTGTCATTCAGGGGAAATGGCTGAAAGGTTATGAATCTAGGGCGATGTGAAATGGGATTGGGGTTTTGGTTGGCAGGGCTTCTAAAGCTCTGCATTTACAAATGGAAAAGAAAGAACGAAACTTGAATGTAATGCACTCTTGTTATTACTCAAGAATGGCTTCCTTGTCCTGGTTCATCAGCATCTATAGAAAACCAAGAAAGTAGAACAAAACAAGGAACAAGACTCTTGAACAGATTCATTGAAACCAAAGGATTTCCTATAATATAATAATAATGGCATGCAAACGATTTCCAGCATGATCCGGGAAATGGTAACTACTGTATTTGAAACTAAAAAGATAAGTCAGAACATCTTTTGCATTAGAGTTGGAGAGAGTGCAAGCAAAAAGTATAGAGACTGAAACACATTTACTTCCCCTATAGTCATATTTTACTATACTAGGAGATATGTTAACATATTAGGATATTGATTTCAATTCTCATCCAGTTAAAGATCCTTCAGGAGATGAGAAATCACACTTGTTCTTTTGTTTAAACTGTAGATTAGATTCCTCCAATTTACCAGAGTGTGGAATCGGGTTTGGGTTCAGCTTTCAGCATCCTTGTTACTTGCTTTCTGCTTGATTCCTACTGTTTTCTGGCTATCCAAGTCCACCTCCTTTTTGGTAACTTCTTCAGATTCAATATTGTCTGCTTTCAGTTTTTCCCGATGCATTTCAGGATTTTCATCGTCTGGAATCTCTTGTATGACAGGCTGTGGGTCCACAGATACTTCGAAAGACTCCTCAACATCCGCTTTCAAGACTAATTCTCTGTCATTGGGGTTTTTCATAGCATCAACAACGTCTCTAGGGCCTGGAACAAATACTTCTTTACTTGTCACTTCCTCAACTTTTTCGTCCTGCTTTTCTTTGCCTTCCGAATCTCCACTGATTTTGACATCCTCCGTGGTGTGATCTAATGTCATAGCTTGAGCTTCATCCAGCATACCACTGTAACTTTCACCAACAACTTCAAAAGCTTCAGTTTTGTCATTCGCTTTCTGATGATTCACTTTTATGGCTTCTTCAACACTGATATCACCATGCACTGAGCTCTTATTGAGTTCATCATCATGGCACAAATCATCCTCCATACCTGCATTCCGTGTCTCCATCTCACTGATATCTTTCCTGCTAATTAGTTTTGAGCTCTTCGTATTTGTGGTTCCTTTTATTCTTTTCTTTACTCTCTCAAAACTTTTCACCAGTATACAGTCATCAGACTCGGTTTTTTCACTCCCTTCAGTGTCCTCGTTGTCAGAACTCTTCTTTTTAACTTCAGAACTCAGCTTCAGTTGAGCAGCTATTACAGCGAGAGGTTTAGAATCATCAGAATCTTTGTCAAAATTTAATTCACCATGTTCTTCTGCAACATGGATTTTATCAGTTATCACTTCAACGACATTATTACGAACTACATCAAAATCCATTTTTGCAGCCAAGTTCTTCCTGAGTTTAGTATGCTTCCTCCGTGATTTTGAGCTCCCACTTTTTCGCACCTTCTTCAACTGACTCCTGCTCACTTCAGAATCATCAACCCTTGATTTCTCCGCTGGTGACATAATTCTGCTGGATGCATCACTTTCCAATCCCCCAGCTCTCTTTTTGGAAATGGGTTCAACTCTCAAGCAGAAACCCTCGGCGGGCATTATTTCAAGCTCAAATCGCTCCTTCCTTAAATCCAAATCCTCCTTGTCACCATCATCATACAAAATACTGTGCAGCTTTTTTGTATCATCAAAAGCTTTAATGTGCCCAGGGAACCACTTTCTTGACTCTGACCAATAAACTTTGATTCTTTTGCCAACAATTCTATCATCATCATTCTCATCCAAATCTACCATCCGAAAAGAAGGCCTCTCCTTTCTCGGACGAAGCCTTGATGAGCTTCCCTCTGGCGATGACAAATATGCTAGGACTAATTCACCATCTGCACCCCTCTTCCTCTTCACATGAGTTCTAATGTTATCTTCATTCTCCATGACAGGCTTTGTCTCCATGCACTCTTCTTCTTCTCTGATAACCTCACTGCCCGACTGACTTGTTTTTCCCGTAGATATCTCCCTCTTTGATCTTTCAATGGCTAACTTCTTAACTATTTCATCTTTCATAGCTCCTATTGTCATATGATCATCCATGGCAATTTCTTGTGATTTGTTTTTACTTCTGCTTCCCTTCACAGGAACAGATCCTTGTCCCTTCCTATTCACATTCTCTGCCATCACAATACTGGCTGTAAACAAAAACAAGACTACTTAAACCAAAAACTCTTCTAAAGCAAACATTGTAAAGATATCCCAGCAATGAACTAGTACTATATAAACATCAAATTAATTAAAATCAAACTTTAAATAAAAGAACAATTAAAGCACCACAATTGATTAAAGGAAAGTACTATCTATTGTCAAACTCATAGAATAAGCCCACTAGTATTCTACTTTCGCTTACCACAAAAACTGATCTGTTCATAATCTCTGATTGAATAAGCAAGGGCGATAGGCCATGTATGTTATATGCTGCTCAAAGCTCAGTTACTTGTCTATCTGTAAAAAAGAATTAAGGTATTATCTTACACAAGCATTATGGAAAACGTTGCAGAAGCATGAGACCAAAATAGCGTACTTAATAAAAATCCATCTCAACAGATGATACCCATGATCAATCAGAGGCTTTAGCTTGAGTTACCAGTAATAAACCCTTCATATGATGAAACAAAAATGATTACATAAAACAATTAAGGATGAACATAGAACAACATCAATTTAACATGAATGCTAATAAGAGGAAGCACATCCTAATATTTTGAAGACCACGATTAATGAACAAGGCTCAAATTTAAACAAACGGACCTTAAATTTTGATATCAGAAACCCCCATTCATAATAATTGAACAAGACAACATGCAAATCAAACAATTTTTATAGGAAGAAAAAACATTGATAGCAGAAGGCAAAAATTGAAGACACCAGAACCTTAAAAAGGACTCCAGAAACAAGGCAAGAACTTGAATGCTAATATGAGGATATCACTTTCCCAAATACAGAAATAAATTAAAATTTTTTACCATTGTAAGCTAGGAAACTACATGTAGCACAAAAAAGTCATGAATGTAAAGAATCAAAATGTTATAAATGAAAACTTCGAAGAAAGACTTTGTCAAAAACTCAAAAGCCATCATCTTTAAAGACAAGAAGACTACATGCAAGTACAACCATAACATTGTAAGCTAGGAAATGAATTAAAATTTGCTACCATTGTAACCTAGGAAACTACATGAGAGCACAAATTAGTCATGAATGTGAAGAATCAAAATGTAATAAATGACAACATCGAAGAAAGACTTTGTCAAAAACTCAAAAGCCATCATCTTTAAAGCCAAGAAGACTACATGCAAGGGCAACCTAACATTCATCAGAAACATGAAAAAACATACAATGGATAAGTGAAATTAATTAAGGAAAAAAAAAAGTCTAACAAAGAAATTAGCCTAGACAACGGATATCACATAAACCCACTTCATCGCCTTTAGGAGTACTACAGAAAATAATCACATTATCCATGAAAATCAAGAGATGGGTCACATGAAAGGGAACCCATAAAAAAAATCTAACAAAAAACTATTCAAAAAATTATTTTTTTAATTTTTTTTTTTTTTTTAAATTGAAGCCAGAGAAAACTAACCAGTACTGGTAGCCAAGAAGAGGACCTAATCAGTAAAAAAGTGAGATAATTTAAGAAACCTGAAAATGTAACTTTTTAGATTTCACTTTTGGCGGATAAAGGAGATGACGCAGCGAAGACATAGAAAAATCACATGAATTGATGGTCAAAAAAGAGAGAGTAATTAGAGCCGATGCTGCCAAACCTGGGCACCGACTTGGGAGACTTCGAAACACAGTAAAAATACCTGCTGGGATTTGACAGTCTGCAATTTTTGTTTCCATTAGTCCCCTACTTTAATGGTGGCAGCTGACATGCCATACATTATTCTACAGTTTAGTAGCAAGAAAGATGTGGCTAGACTAGATGAAATGTTTTGAGATATCAAGTGGAAGGTTAATTAAATCATTTTAAGAGTAAAGTAAAACATGAGTTGTTAAGAAATTAACAAAATTCTACAATGGTGTTGATGCAAATCCCTGTCAGCTTGTAGAAGGGGCGGGAAGGCTTCTGGGTGGTGCCACGTAAGATGGAGTTTACAGTTCGACTGCGACTGCATTCAAGCTTGCAACCTTTAGTTAAAAAATCCAGTGGTACTAAACCATTCATTTTCGTGTAAGCTCATGAATAAATTAGCAACTAAAACTAAAGAATTGGACCAAACTGACTTCATGATTCAATCTTACCTTCAAACCTCAAAGTTACAAGGAAATATGAATTGCAACAGATGTTAATATGTAGCCCAGATACGAAACCAGTAACTCGAACAAACAAAAGTTATATTTTGAAACTAAGAAACCTCAATACACCATTATCGTAAAACTTGAAGGACAACATATATGCAACCCAAAAAATACCCGCAAACGAAATGAGACTGCACAGATCATGAGAACTACAGCAAATTTTAACCCTAAACTTTTATAATACAAATTTTACTAATTGTTCTAACTATCCCATAATAGTATGTACTTGCAATACTTATGTAATAACATCTAGGAGTGTTAAAGTATCGAATTTAGGATGGCCCGGTCCTTCAATAGTAAAATTCAATTTGATTTAAATCAGCATCTAAAATTTATTATTAATTTAGACACGTAAATTTTATTATTTTAAAAAATAATATATATATATATATATATATATTTATATAAAAATAGTAACCACCTGGCTAATTTATGAGCCAATTTAGTGCAATCACCCAAAATTATAAACCGTGCCAAGTTTACTTAATCTTAAGCGGGTTGAACTCGATCTCATCTACTAACATGTATAAACCTTGATTTGACTGGACCGGTTGCTAGACACCTCTAATAACAACCATAATATTGATAACATGGACCGTTAATCTTACAACAATAAAACAGGATAAAGTTAAGCATGCTCCTGTGTGATTCCCCATTACATATAATTAGAACATAAGCTTATAAATTAGAGATAATTAGAGAGTTCACTAACTGCAAAACAAGCAGTGCAACACACCACAAAAGACTAGATTTTCAAAATCATAATCACCAAACCCACAAATGGAATCACAAATCAAAGGAGTCCTGTACATTCCAAATCCAAGTTCTTAGCCCCAATGCATGGAAGCAAGAATCGGCAGCAGCTTCCCACCTGGAGTTTGTAGCTCCTCACGGCTGTCCAGATCCTCAATTGCCTCAGCGGCAGCGCCAGGCCACTCCTAGCAGCTCAGGTCAGACTGAGTCATCTGCCTAACCAACAAGAGAGTCTTCACCTCTGCGGCAGGAGGATCGCTTAAGAAGGTAGCAACATGGCCCAACCAATTCGCAACCAAGAATTGCATCCTCTTCTCTTCATCCTCATCGGTCTCAATATCCATTTAGTAAATGAGATGCGGACGGATCAGCAAAGCCCTCTTCACCATTGCCTCAAATGCTGCAACACACTTGCAGTTCATCGCAATTTCAGCTCTCAGATTGGCAAGTGTTCTCTCCAGAGTGGAGATGGTATCATCTTGCTCCTTGCATTGTTTCCGACCCTAGCATTATGGGAACAACCTCTGGCGCCAGCAGTGGCTTTAGGAGATGGAGGAGGGACTACAACAGGGAAGACTTGGGTGTAACAGTCTTCTTCCCGCCTGCCACCTTCTTCAAGTGAGCTCTAAGCATCTTTGCTGATTTTTGAACATCACAGACAGCTTCCGTGATGCCAAGGCATCCTCCTCATTGACCAGAGGTTTTTTTCCAGCAACTTTGGAAATTGATTGTGCCATTTCTGTGGAATAGACCACAAAATCAGTAGGCTTTAGATACAGAAGACACAGAAGTGAAGATGATAAAATGAAGTGCATGCAGTCAAGCAAATTCAAAAACAAAACCTGAAGAATCTCCTAATGAAAGCATTCAAGAAATACTAAAATTTCAAGTATTTCAAGCAACATCAATGATTTTTTTGGAAGAAGATTATTACCGGTATCGAGTGGAGTTAAATTTATTAACACACAATTGACGACTTCATTTGACTTGCTCTTGTACTCTATCCTAGACATGAACAATCAAAGATCCATGTAGTAACTTTTCTGAAATAATGTCGTCAAAACTATTTTTGAAAACAAAGTTGATGTTTTGAAGATAGTATTTTAGGAAAGGAAAGGAAAGGAAAATCTACTTGTTTGGTAGTAGAATTTGTTAAAAGTAATTTCCTAAGCCTGAAAACAGTAAGATAGTAATTGGTATCTTTTGAAAACAAGGAAAGCAGTTATTTGGAAATCTGAAAACAGTAAGATATATGGGGATTTGGTAATTATTTTGGAAGATCATGTTTGTTTCTCAAACACAAACTTTGCAAGACATGTAATCGATCATGCTATTTAGAAAATACAATTGTAGAAAGTCCATGCATCCAAACAGCTAGCCCCTAAATTCTGCATATTAATTAGAAGACAGATCAAGATCTATCATTTATCAACCACCAGTTACAACTACATATAATTACAAGTCTGTAAATGCTCAGGCGAAGGAATCAGATTGGGAGAGAATCCTGATCAAGAAATGAAACCAGGAACTTGAACAAAACCTAGCTCATAATTTGGAATCAGGAATTCCCAGTTGACCATGAAGAAAGGAATATCAAAATATGCAAACTACAGGTAAAATCAGAATATACAGACATCTAATGTCAAAATAAAAGCATGTAAGAGAAAAACAGAAGCAAAAACTATCAAAGTTCATGAATGCTGAAGTCTTAAGAGCTGAAATCACAGAAACCCAGTCGACTACAAGAACATATAAACAGCATTAAACCAAAACGAGAAAACTACAAGCAACATTCAACTGATGGGTCAAAAGGAAAGACATGAACACAGAAAGAAAGAACCCAGAAGACAGAACAAGAAAGCTAACCTTGGTCTTGGTCTTGTTATTGCAAAGAAAATTATCAGAAAACTAACGAAAGAATTCTTGAGACTGAACACTCAAGATATATATAAGCTGTGGACGAATGAGTTAGCTGGGTTGCAAAAGGAGTTGCGCAGCAAATGCAATGGACTAAACTTGTGACACCTCGGAAGACACAACAAGACTATAGAGAAAAGGCAATTATTTTATCGTCAGGTTGAATTGACAGCACCAGGTTATCATCGTCAATAATATTCAGACTCACAATCAAATACCAGGCGGCACCTACTGTGGCAAGCTACCAAGAACAAGGGGAAGACCCTGAGACACTGCCCAACTTATTAACTAAACTTTTGGGATAATAACATCTGGGTCCCTATACTATTAGAATTTAATAATAAAGAGTGAGGATTTGGTAATTATTGTTGCCAAGAGTAAAACAAGATTTCCCTATTGAAAAGACCGGACTGCTACTACTGCTGCCCAATGATACATCATTTAAATGAAGAAAAACAAGCATTCATGAGTACAATTACATCAGAGTCCTTTATCTTTATATTTTTGAAGAAAGATATAGTATTTTATTTGTAACAAATAAGTACATTGACATAGTTGGCACCCTGCCCCAGCTTGCACAGTAAAGTTCTGTTGTGATTTATAAATTTTTTTTATTATTTAATTATTTTTTAAAAATTATAAGAATGATTTGCAAGTTGATTTAAGCACAAATTCAAAGAATGCAGCTTAATAATTAAGAATAATTCAGTTATTTGAATAAAAATTTAATATTATTTATTTTGAACAGATAAAATATATCCTTATTTATTAAAATATAAAAAATAAAAAATTTGAATATTATTATTTCTATTAAATAAAATAATATTAATTGTCTCAAAAGCTTGCTTTACTCATTTATAATTATTGTGTTAGATCTATAATATGCTAATTAAATTAGATAATATAAAAAAAATTAAAAATATAAAAATTAAAAATTTAAATAATTAATATAAAATTTAAATAGCATAACACGATAAATTTATAACGACAGTGTTGTAGCCAAATACTATTTATATATCATCTTAATAAGTAATAAAGCTTGGAAACATGGCCTAAATGTAGAACCATAATGGGGTGAACATTACAGCTCATACAACTAAATTTAGGGAGATGCAGCTGCAGTTTGCAGACCATCAAAGGTGGCACAAAAGCAGAAAATATTCTATAATCCAAAGCATATTCCCTCATCCCATAGTTAACATCAAATATTAGAAGAGATGATTAGGAGTTACACAAGGCATTCTGCTTTTGGGAATGTTGCAACTTGAAATAGTAAAAGCACAACCATCCAATGCAAACAAATAACAAGTTGTTTCTGTTGCCGAAAAACAAATAAAAGTTGGGTAAATTCCAGTCATCATCAACAGCAGCACATGGAATTGGTGCTAGCAATTAGACAAACAATTTTTTTTTTTTTTTTTTTTCTGATGAAAAGGGCATGTAAGAATAATCGCATATGTACAACCACAATTTTGTGGTCCATAATAACATTTTCCAAATCTTTTCAAAACACTTTGCTCACGTAACTAGATACTTGACAAATTCTAATCACAGCTAATTAAGACACTAAGATTTATCCCATCCTAATCCTACCTACAAGAAGAAATTAATCGGAAATAAAAAATAACAATAATTTCATGAACTCGACAAATAAAACAATTTTTCCCTTCTTTTTTTTTTTGCCGAAAACACTAGTGTTTTGGATAATCTTTGGTTCATCTATCCTCAGTTGGCTAACTGTAACGATCCATCCCTCATCAACTTCAAGCTCAGACTGTTGAATCTTTCGCGTGAATATTGCCGTGATGCTTTTCTCCAATCTGTACCCGCCTTCATCATTGCAGCAAACTCCTCGTAACTTATGCGACCATCCTGCAAAGACAGAATGGAAATAAGGATTGACTTCTGCGGTAAAAAAAAATGAACAAGAACCCAAAAGGGGGGGAAAAGGAAAGACACCAAATAAGCCATCATTGTCTTTCAAAGAATTAAAGCCTATGGTACAAGAAAAAAGGCAAAACTGCAGACAAAAATAAGGTAACAAGTTATACGTAACATCAAGAGGAGACAAGAAGAGGAAGGTAACCAAGCATGAACATTTAGCATGAACATTTAGTCATGCAAAAGATACAACTCACAGATTGAAAACGATATCCAACAAGTCTAAGGCTTTACAAAAGAAGGGACAGAAATCAGCTAGTACTTGAATTCGGGGATTATGAGAGAAGCTTGACCACTATCAAGTCTCATTTGGCCACAAAATATAGTACTCAGTGTGAAATGTAAGGAAAGAGTATTGTCAAATGACAATTTACTTGGTTGGGTTAAGAGTCCTTTTTATTTCACATGAAGTATTGCATGTACATACTTGAAACTCACCTTATCTGTATCGACATCATGCATAATGGCATTGATAACATCCTCACTACTGGTGTCAACTTCATCATTCAAGGCCTCTCGAAGCTCTTCAATCTCTATGTAACCACTCTGATTTTGATCAAAGAATGCAAAAGCTTTATGCAGATGTTCATCATTGGCCATCTTTTTCAGATGAACTGAAACTGCAACAAACTCTCCATAATTCAAAGTTCCATCACCATCAACATCAGCCTGTAGAAGCAAGGTTACAATCATTCACTTGGTAAAAACTGAAAAAAAAAATTTCCCAAACATTTTCAGTTAAATGCTTTCATCAAATTAAGGAAGCTGTTTTTCCCCGCTGCACCATATATACTGATCTCGTTATTAGAATACAGTCTTTTCTCCAATTCACCATTTGGTCTCGTCCTTTAAATTATTTCTATTTTCTTTCCTTTTTTCCCATGCAATGCAAGTTCAGTAAAACCCATTCTACAAATTGATACTAGTTCTATAAACATATAAGTTGGATTACAAAAAGAATAACACTTACAGCTTCCATCAGGATTTGAAGTTCCGCATCAGGAATATTTTGGCCAACTTTTTGTAACCCAACCCTTAGCTCCTCAAGGTTTATCTTGCCTCTCTTGTTAATGTCCATCGTCTCAAATGCCTCCTTTATGCCAGCCACTTCTTCCATAGACAAATGCTCAGCCACAACCTGCAGATAGAAGCTTTCAGTCATCTTAAAATCCCAATTATATAGACATAGATAATCAATACCCACAATAATCACTCGAGACGTTGAAAACAGCTTATATCATAGTTACAAAAAAGCAGCTAATAATGTAGACAGCATCTAATTATTACCCTTAGTGCTCTTTTCTTCAGCTTGTTCATTACAGAAAATTGTTTAAGCCTTGCTTTGACAGTCTCCCCAAGTGGAACATTTGGAGCTTTCTTGGCATTTAGTAACCAAGGATGCTCTGCATGAACAAACACCGATGGTTATTTTACCAAATCTCAACATGCACAAAACACATCACATTAACATCATATAACACTACCTAGCACTTCCTCGGCTGTAAGCCTCTTCTTTGGATCAGGATTAAGCATCTTCTTCACAAGGTCCTTTGCATTATCAGAAACTTTGGGCCAAGGGTCCCTTTTAAAATCAATCACTGAGCGAATAATTGCCTGTGCTACCCCTTGCTCAGTTTCTGCATTAAGCACATAAGGATTTTATATGCAACCGTATAGAAATATAAAACATGAGATATGGTATGCATAAACATTTATATGTTTATATGCAAACATGTCAATTGGGAAAAGGTTAATAACCAGTAACAGTATAATGGGATGATACTCATAAGAAAACAAATTTAACCCCCAAATGAAGTTCAATGAATTAAAAAAATATTGACCTGCCCAGAAAGGTGGGACACCACAAAGTAAAATATACAGGATAACTCCAGCACTCCAGACGTCAACCTCTGGTCCATAATTGCGTTTTAGAACCTCAGGAGCCATGTAATATGGACTTCCAACTATCTCATTAAATTGCTCGCCTGTCAGAAAGAGCAGTTTCAGGTAAGAATAGACTACTAAAAAGAAGATTGGAAACCCAAAATCACTATCAAATAGCACATTACCCGGTTTAAAGAAGACTGACAACCCAAAATCAATGGCCTTTAAGGGAGAACTTTCCTTCTTATTAGCAAACAGAAAATTCTCTGGTTTGAGATCGCGATGCATGACTCCATGTTTGTGACACACCTGCAATGGAAAAATGATACAAGAAAAATTCCGATCACTTTACAAGAACAAGTTTACTCAAATATGGTAGAACTAACAGCAGAACCAGAGTTCATAGACAATTTGATCCAGGATGTATGCATACAGAGAAGCAAGAGAAAGAGTTGTCATATTTGGTTCAGCACATGGTGAGATGCACAGACAAAACATTTAAGCTGTAAGAACTAACCAATTTGTAAACAAACAAATTCTTGTGCATTCTTGTGGATTATAAGATATTTAAGTTGCAAACTTCTGAAATGAAATAACACAAGAATCAATAGAACCGCTTAACAAACTTGGCAAGCTTTATGAGTAATAGACAAAGAAAGAGGGAAAAGAAATCAGGGTCATCTGTGAAACGCCCGTGTCAACTGTGAACTCCATACCTTAACAATTCTATCAAGTGTTACTACAGAAACATAGTATAATATGCATATGCATTGTCAATTCAATATTTATTGATCTCATAACAATACCAAATCAAAATGAATTTAAAAAAAAAAAAAGAACAGCACTCAACCTGAACAACTTCAACTATGGTCCGCATAACCACTGCAGCAGCCCGCTCAGTGTAATGCCCCCTGGCAACAATCCTGTCAAACAACTCTCCTCCCTCACATAACTCCATAACAATGTGCACAGCACTATCATCCTCATAAGTGTCCTTCAATGACACAATATTTGAATGCTTTGGTAAATGCTTCATTATTGCCACCTCCCTCCTCACGTCCTCTATATCCACCGCAGTCCTAAGTTTCTTCTTTGAAATAGACTTGCAAGCATACTTTTCTCCATTGTTCACATCAGTACACAAATATGTTACACCAAACTCTCCACGCCCAAGCTCACGACCCAGATCATAATCAATCGAGATATTGTGACCGGTGGGTTCTTTCAGGACGCAGAGCTTGTGTGTAATTGTAGATCCATTACTTACTACATATTCTTCACCATAAAATGGATTCGGTTTGTTCTTTTCTCCCTTTGTTCCCTTCTCAGATGGAGAATCTGGTTTTGCACAGCAGTTTCCCATGAATCAGAAGCCTCAAAATCCTCCAAATCTCCAAGTTTACTGAAATTTTAATGAGACCAAGTTAATTTGAGCTTCCTTAGCAAGAAACTTTGAAGGAAATCACTGAAACCAATATGCTAAAAATCAAAACTTGAGCTAGCTAACATTAATTTCTTTCAAAATACAAGGGTTTGCCTACAAGAAATCTACGAGAAATTTGGATGCTTTTAAATTCCAAAAGCTACCAGCATAAACAATCCACAATAGAAAATTAACAATCCCGAAATATTCTGAGCTAAAAAACATGAAATGGCAAAGAAAAAAAATCAGACCCACCTCAGACTCGCAAGAGTTCCAGACGCCGAGAAGAAAACACAAAACCAGACCCAAACCCAGATGAGTTTTCTTAAAATGAAGAGCTCTTGAGTCAAACTTCTGGCAACAAATAAAGCCTGTTGTTTGTGATGAAGCAAAAAAAGAAAGAAATGTGAAAAGACGAATTCAATGTGTGAAATGAAATGATGAAAAAAAGATTTGATATTTGTCAGAGAAACAATCAAAAGCTAGCTCAAACAGCAGTTTCTCTCAATTAATATCTGAATTTTCTTTCCTTTCTCTTAGGATTCAACCTTGTAAGGAGACAGAAGAACAACCCTTCTGTCTTCCTTTTTTTCTTTTCAATTTTTTTTTTCCTTTCCCCCAAAATGCCCAAAGAATCCTCAATTTTAAATTCTAATTTCTATTTCTATATTTTCTTTTTCCTTAATTTTTGAATTATTTATAGTTCTTAAATGTAAACAATAATTCTTCAAATAATTAGAAAAAAGGTAAAAATAAATGAAAAAAAATTAAAGAAAAAGAAAAGAGAACTTAACCTCTTAACACCAAACCCAACTACAAATTGCAAGCAGACATGGTGATATGAGATTGAAATTGAGATGCATTTATAAATATATATTTCCTTCCAATTTTTTTATATATTAATTGCTACCAATTCAAGCATTTATGCTATTGTTTTCTTTTAGTGTCAAATTTTGCAGCCTCTTGTTTGTTTGTTTCTTGGGATTATGCCATGCCACCTTAGGATTCTCTCTTATGCTTTTGGACAAAGATTTGTTGTGTAATTACACCAAATTAATTTAAATGATTTTTTGTAGCCGACTTTATCCTTTTCTTTATTTATTTTTTAATAGTCAAAAGTGTCATATTTTCATCATTAATTAGAATGGGCAGTTGTTGACTGCTGAGTGATCATCTTTAAGAGGGGATAATATCATTTGAGTCTTTAAACTTGTATAACTTTTTATATAAACATACAATTTATTTTTTTTATATTAAATAAATTATTAATTATGTAATTCTTAGTAAAATTATTAAAATATTCTTCCGTGCTATGTTTTATATCTTTTTTCATGATCAAATTTTAATATTATAAGAATAATCTAATTATTTTAATTAAGATCAAAGATATTATAAACATTCAATTATTTGTTAAAAGAGTAGGTTTGTATCCTTAACTTCTATAAAATATAGGTTATCTTCTATTAAAATTTTATATATGTGAAAATAGATTAGTCCAAATTTAATTTCAAAATTAGTTATATCATAATTAAATATTTTAACACTGGTCCTATAGTACTTGAGATAGTTTATTTTAAATTTGAAATTAAAAATTTAAGTTAGGCAATGATTAAAAAATTTAAGGTTTATTTTAACAATTCTTTGACTATGATAAATTAGGATTTTAATAAATTAATGTGAATCTTTATAACCCTTTAATTATGGTCGATTTAGTACAAATTTAAATTTAAAAATTTAAACATAGCTATATCAAAATAATTTAAAGTTGGTCTTGATAGCATCTAACTCTAGTAGATTTCAAGACTAGTCTATTATTCCTCTCACAAAAATGGCAAATACTCAAAAAAAAAATTAAAAATTTGGGGTCAAAGACTTTTTTTGATACAAATAATTAATTATTTGTTCTTTAGAAAATATAAAAAAATTGTGGATTTGGATGTTATTATCCCTTTTTAAAAGTCTAGGAGAAGAAAAGTACACAAAGAAGAAGTCATGAATTGGAGACAATTAATGGAGTATTATAAGCAGGATTAGACAATTGATTTCATGTTTATTAGATGTAGATCCAAAAAAATATTTTATTGGATCTTAATCATTTCATATATAATTATATTTAAATACCCAAAACAAAGATTCATTGCTTTGGGGACTTTGACATTTGATTTAACACAATTATGGCCAACAAATGATACAATAAAAAATAATAATTATAAAATAAATAACAAGATCAAATATTATTTTAAAATAATAATTTAATAAATTAATTAAAATAAAAAAAATTATAAAAAATAATTAATTTATAAATTCAATCAAACTTGATTAAACTCATTTAATTATGTTAATTTTTTTAATTTAATTTAAATTTACTTAAACTTTTAAACTCTTGCGAATATAATTTATGATTTAAATTTATTAATTAGTAGTTAAATTTTTTTATTATTTTATATTTTTGTCCGTTAATAATAAATTATATGTTTATGTATTTTTTATTTAAAAATTTTTTAAAATCCTTATAGGTACCTTTCTATTTCTCTTGACTTAAATTATTGAAGTTCAATTAATGTTTACTATTTAACAAAATATTAAGATTTTTATTTTAAAAAACATACATGTGTACTCGTACACAGACAACAACACACAGGATTATGTAATTCTAGAAGAAATAATTATGGTATTAGTCAATCTTTTTCTAGAAGCATACTTGATGAATTGAGACATTTGGTTGACATGTGTTAGTTCTTTGTGAGTTGTCAATGTTATTACATAATTTTGATGTAACCTAATGAAATCCATAACTTAAAATTACATCCCCACTTTTAAATCAAAGTTCTTAGTTAAAAAAATTCTTTATTTTTTCTTATTTCATTAAATAATATCACTATATATTGCTTATTTTAAAATTAAATAAATTAATTTTACTTTTAATTATAAAGACAAGCTATATATTCTAAATTATATTTCAAATTTTTTGTCCTAAATAAGACAATAAAATACATATATTTCAGACTTTTTTGAAATATTAAAATATATATGACATTTTAAAATACATATGTATTAATTTTCTCTTTTACAAAGAATTAAGTGATAAAAAAAATAGAAAATAAAAAAGCTAAGATTAATTAAAATACATCATTAATATCAATAATTACAAAGGCATAATTAATTTATAAATTCAATCAAGTTTCATTAAATCCTTTAATTATGTATTTCTACCTATTTCTTATTTTAAAAAATTTTAAAAATCCTTTTCGATATCTTTTCATTTCTCTTGATCTAAATTATTCAAGTTTAATTAATGTTTGAATTAGACAAAATATTAATATTTTTCAAAAATATATACACGCGTATGTACACAGAAACAACAAGCGTACGAGATTATGTAATTCTAGAAAAAAATAATTATCATATTAGTCAATGTATTTTCTAGAAGCATGCTTGATGAATTAAGACATTTGGTTGACATGTGTTAGTTCTTGGTGCGATGTCTATTTTATTACATAATTTTGATGTAATCTAATAAAATCAATAGCTTAAAATTACATCACTATTTTTAAATCAAAATTCTAAGTTAAAAGATTTTTTTTATTTTTTATTTTATTAAATAATAGCATAATATATTGCGTATTTAAAAAATAAATATATTAATTTTATTTTTAATTATATAAAAATAAATTACATATTCTAAAATATATTTCAAATTCTTCATCCTAACTAATACTATAAAACACAGATATTTCAGACTTTTTTTTTAATATATTAAAGTATTCTAAATATTATAATATATATATAGCATTTTAAAATATAGGTTGATTAATTTTTCATTTTTACAAAGAATAAGTGGTGAAAAATGAAAATAAAAAGGTTAAGATTAATTAAAAATACATCCTTAATATCAATAATTAACAGTAAAAATTTGTTAAATAAAACATGACAAAGCAGCAGCACAGCTACTGGCTGCAAGTACTTCCCTTTAAAGTGCTTACTACTGATACTAGTGAGCAACATTCCATCCTTGAACGGAGTTAATCTCCCACCACTGGCGGCCGCGGCTGCAAAACTGCTGTGTCTGGTGTTTCCGTTGCCGTTGCAGTAGTCGGATCATCAGGTCCATCAACAGACGGCTTTATCACTGCATAAAAGAGTACATTGTAGAAAATGGTGAAGATAAGTAGAGCAACTGCAGCATATGTCAGGAAGGATCCTGAAATGTCCAGCGGATTTTCTTCTTCTTGATCTCTTGTAAGCTTCACATCTGCAGCTGCAATTAGTCGAAAACATCTTGCATGTTCAGTCTAAGTGGTTCACAACACACATGCATGCAACTTCACAACACATATGCTTCCATTGAAATGGTTCTTGTAATCCTGTGTTGTATACCATAAACGATTCACCTTCATTTCATTGTGTGTCAATTAGTTCAATTGTTAAAATCTCTTGGGGAGGTAAAAGAGATTTTGATGATGGAGTTCAAACCCAATCACATTCAGTTGGGAAGAAATTTAGATGGGAAAAATAAAAATTCTCACCTCAAACAAAGTCTTACACATGAAAGAAACTCGAAATCATAATATCAGATAAATTATGCACTACTACCACAATATGTTAATTTATTCTTAATTTTGAAGTAATAAATGGGGATTTAAACAATAATATTAAATTATAACAGTGTCTTCAAGATCGATTTTCAACAAGACTTATTACTTGGATCAAGTTCAAACAACAATTTTAACTCAAAAATCTATACCAACTTGTTAAAGATTTAAACAATAGTATTTAGCTTAACTCAAAATCTAGACCTCAAAATGTATACTGACTTGGTTGGTAAGGATTTGAATAATAGTATTGAATATTAGGTGGGCTTAAGTTTTTGAGATTTTAAGCGAATTGTTGAATTAAGTCCTCTCGAGTCTCAAAAATGAGCCAAATTTTAAGTTATAACTCAGCCGTATGTGTCGTCTATCCCATTGCCACCTCTTTATTTTAACAGGCCGCCCTCACGTTGAGACCGATATCAAGACGAGAAAATTGCAACAGATGGATAAGAAATAAATATAAAAGCAAGTTAAGTGAGAAAAAAGATCGAATAGATCTCAGAACAGTTGGTGAAATTGACTTTCATGTCATGTTAAATTATCCCTTGAACCAAAAGTTTAAGTTAATAGATAAGATTCGAACAACAACATTAAACTCTAGCAAAGCAAACCCAAATAGCACTCTCCAACAACCATAATCGAACATTAAAACCCATATCAATTATCAGCAAAGCATATAAAATGTAGAAATTAAGGCAAATAATTTGTGCTCCAACAAATTACAACTACAATTAATGTTAAAAAAACATTTCAAAAAGTAACAAATACCAATACGTGAATCAATCGTAAAGTGAGAAAGAGAGATACCCTTTATTTTTGGAGTGCTGATTTGCTTCTTGGAGAGAGTTCGAAGCTGCTGGTCAAGCTTTTCGAGGGCTTGTTTGGCTTCATCTGGGTCTATCTCAAACTTCTGTGAATCTTTCCCCACTGCACGAGCAACAAAAACTGAAGAAGAAGAAGAAGAAAGCAATTGAAAAATGGATGCTTTGGGCTGGTTGGTGATCAAAGAGAGATGCGGAAGAAGAAGTGAGAGCATTTGAAAGGCTTTTTTCTTTTCTTTTCAACAAAATTAGCTCAGCGATTTCCATAGCTTAACGATAATACCTGAATGGATATACTTGTCTCTTGACGGTTATAATAATCCACTTGAAGAGTGGTGTTTGGAAATCGGTATAGGAGTAATCTTAGTTTGGAATATGCTAAACTTGGAATTTATGAAAATTTGAAAAAGTTCACTATTCCAAGTCTCCTTTCTTTTTTCCTTTTTAAAAAATTAGTAAAATATCATCAGGGCAATTCAATTTTAATATAACTATTATTGTAAATATTCCCAAGTTTTTAATCATTAATTATAATAATAATTCCCAATCAGTAATTTAATCCCAGTTTTAATATAAGAATTTAACTATAATATATTATAATATATTTATGTATTGTGATAAAATTTGAAATGTATCATGATATATCTTATATTTTACATAAAAATAAAAAATTTTAATAAAAAAATTTTAACAAATAATATAGAAATTAAATTATTAAAAATTTAAAAATAAAACACCCAAAATTTAAAATGAATTTGAAATTAAAATTAAAAAATGAATGTTCACGTTAATATCATATTAATATCATCTTAATATGTTATTTTTCACCTCGTGTCGGTCCAGCCTAATCCAACTATTCAATGCTTTTAGTTGTACATCAAATCACTCATTAATCTTAATTTGAACTAAATTTCTCTATTTATTATTGAAATAAATAGGTTAATATTTTAATTTTTTTAAAAAATAAGTAAAATAATATAATTATTATAATATATAATTCAATAAATAAATAAATTTATTTATTTTCTTAAAAAAATTAAGTTAAATCATGCCATAAAAAAGAATGAGATGAACATAAAAAAAAGGGCTATATACTACTTCTAATATATGAATTCACAACAAATAAAATAAAATAATATTTAATAATAAAAATTATAAGCGTATAAATATTTATTATTATTTTTTAAATATTTTAAAAAAATTCTTAAAAATTCAAAATTATTAAAAAATACATTAGGTTTAAGTCTCTATATTCACCATTAACTACTTCAACAACTCCCAACAATAATTTTAATTAAATTTAATTAATAAATTTTTAAAAATACCATTAATAATAAAAATATTATATTTTTTTTATTAAGTAAAATTGTAAAATTGTTAATTTATTTATATCCTTAAATTATGAGTTCCAAATTTATTATAATTTGCTGACGTGGCAGAACCTCATTGGTCTTAAAAGGACAAAACAAGTCATTGGCCATGTATAATAATTGTGTAGGTTTGAACATAATACCATAATAATGTTTTGTAGGCAAAATCATACAGAAAACGTGAAAACAGAGAAAAAGAAAAGGAAAAAGGAGGAAAAATTAGAGAGAGATGAAGAAATCAGGCGGAGCAGAGAAGAAGAGGGTGCGAAGATCATCAGCAGCCGTACAAAACGGCACTAGAGATTCTAACTCCGACACCCCACCTAGGGTTTGTATTCTTTGTTATCTCTCTACGTCCTTAAACGACACGTGCACACATGTCGCTTCGTTTTATTTGTTGTTTTCACTGGCTGATCTGGGGATTTTTGATCGTATATGTGTTTATATGAGTATTTTATTATGTGGGGTATTTGCAAATTTTGAGCTTCGGCTATTTTTTTTGTTGTTTTGGATGTTTAAAGTTAATTTTTTGATAAAGTTTTGTGGCATTTAGACTTTGAAACAATGTAAAGGGTGTTAATTTTTGTTGAAAATTATTAATGCGACCATGTTTGGAATATGTATGTCTGTATATTGTATGTGAGTACGGTTTTTTTTGTTTTTGATTTTTATTTTTTAAATAATTTTCGCTTATGTTAGGTTATGTTAGGGAAGTGGGAAATGATGATAATCTTGTAACATTGCTAGTTTTGTGCCCGAGAGCAAAATGTATGATTTTTTTGCATAAAAGAAAACGGGTTTTAGCAATTGACAAATGATTTATGATAGAGTGACTTATGGAAAGAAGTAATTTCCCAAATATGAAAAACTCCTGTAGTGTTGGATTCTGATTGACTAAGTTTATGTTATTTATGGGCTCTGAATTGGATTCTTCTCATCTTCTTCAACAGAACTTTCAGAAGGAGTTTATTGCTTTCACTTTTGATGGTGCCCTGCTATTTAGTTTTTCTAGAGTAACCTTGACATGAACAGGGAGAATAGAAGAGTGAAAAGAGTATTAAATTTTGCTGGCAATGAATACTTGATACACAGTTAAGGAGTCTCCAATAAAGTGAAACTCTTACCAAGCATCAATTTGTTTCTATTTCCATTACCTATGCTATAATATCATTAAAGGACTCTATAGAAAACATCCTATTGGAATTACGAATATGTGGAATAAAATTATTATAGTTTATATATTTCTTTGTTATTCTCAACTTAATACAACTTAAACGAATTACTAACTTCTGTAATGTGAATCTGAGTAAGAGCTTCCTTGCCGAATCTTTATACTAAATGGCAACCTGTCGTTGCCCTCTAAGAGTCATCCCTTGAAGGAAATCATTGAGTTTTTAAATCCTGCCGCCCAAGTCTTTTAGTCGTTTGTTCTTTTCAATTTCCTTTGTGCATATCACTGTCAAGTTCTGTTCAATTGTATTTTCCCTATATTTTTCTTGAATATGTAATTTGATTGAAGAATGCAGTGTTTCAATGTCAATTCTCCAATCATGACAAAGTTTGATTTCCTTATCTTTGAAGGAGAAAACTGTAGCTTAATTTAATAATAGGTATTTAATGGCTATGAAGTTAGCAACATAAATATCTGGCAAAAGGGTACAATTGATATTGGATTATGGATGCCCAGTACCTATGACACTTATCAAAGATTCTCTATTTTCCTATGATCGATTAGGTTGCGGTGAATTTTCATGAGATATGTTTTGAACTTGGGAGGAAATTCTTACAGACTGAAAGGTTGATTTAACTTATTTGTTGGTTTTAAGTACAATGACTTGCAGTGCGTTCCTCCTTGGAATCTGATTATTGTATTCTTAATCACCATTTCTTAATTATTTGATTGTAGTGTCTTCCATATTGCTTTCTTTAAACTTGATTGATCTGTATGCGATGAATTTTCTTAATCTTTTCTGTGGTGATGTATATTGACACTGGCCAGTATTATGTCTGATCATGGTACTATGAAACTTTTCCTGTTTTGTTATTTTACTGTGCTTTCTAATTCTGTGTACACATGTATTTTCTGTCTGTAGAAACAAGCTGCCAAGAAGGATGTTTTTCAGTTGTTTGCTGAGAAGGTAAGAGACCATAAGGAATTGGAATCTAGGTGGGCAGTATTACAGGAAACACGAGTGGAATATTTGAGGGGAAAGGATTTTGTAAACTTTTTGAGAAATCATCCAGAGCTGAAAGAAATTCTGGAATCAGATAAGAATCTAGAAACTGAAGATGTTGCAAATGCTCTATTAAGAAAGAATCTTTTGGTGCGATGTGATCGTGTGGTCAAAACTGTTCGTCCAGGGAAAAGAAAGTTGTCTACCTGGCCAGCACATTTAGAGATCTTTCCTGTAAGTCATCTTTTTAACTTCTTAAGATTAAAATATTTGAAAATTATATTATTACGTTTTCAATTAGGTGCTTGAACATTGTTTCCTACAAAAGAAAAAGAAAAAATGGTCTCATCTTGCATGATTCATCATACCTTTATTTATTGATGGTTCCATTTTGCATTAGTATGTGGCAATGGTTACCTTTCAACTATTACTTTGAAGTGAGAATTGCTTGCATGGACTAGAAGCTGTGTCCCAGGGTTTCTTGTTTGTGCTTTTGTGTATGCCTTTTGGTTACAGAGAAAAAAACAGTATTGTTGGCCTTTTTAGTCATATAGTGTGCTTAGAGCCTGAATTCTTCTCTGCCTTGAGGTTAGGAGGTTTTAACAAGTGTTCTTTTTGTGGCTCAGTTAAAGTGATAAGTTGCTTTAAGTGAGTAAATGGGATATGAAGTTTCTTGTTAACGTACATATTGATTTGCATCTTTCATGAACTTTTCTTGGAAACATATTTTTCTTTGTCCCTGTGTAGTCTTGATTAGATGCCTTTTGGTCTTCTATATTGCATGATTTATCTATAGTCTATTTGTGTGCCCCTGCATCAAACAAGAACATTCTGGATATTGGGGATGATAAAGAGACAACCAAGTTCTTGAACACCTATGATGTTTTGGGTGATCTAACTTCCATTTTTGAATAGCATCTTCATTTATGCTTACTCCATACTTTATTGTAATGTTGTTTTCTTTGCTGCTAAACTAATATTGTGACTGCTTACTGCAGGAGCAAGTGTTTTCTGACAATGATGCCTTTTTTGCTTGGACATTTGTCAAACGGAGGCCTCTGTGGCAAACACTTCTATCATTTTTCTGGCCTGTGTTGACTCTAGCAATTTGCCTGTTTCCCGTTTATCCACATCGATGCAAGCTATTAATACTTTATTCATGTGCTGGTGTCCTGCTGCTTATTCTCACCTTACTTTCATGTAAGCTCCACTGGCTCATTATTTGTTTTAATTCGTGTACTTATTTTTCCTTAATATTCTTTGAATCTTATTTCTATAATTTATTAGCTTAGTTTTGATTAGTGGTTTTGAACTAGAAGAAGCCAAGAGAATTTAGTTTTTGCTATTGAAAGCATGGATACTTTTTGAGTGTTGTCAAGCATCTTATACGCCTATATTTTCTTTTGTATTCTTTTGGTGCTTGATTGTTATTAATTTGTTAATAGGTAATCATTGTCATTGCTTTTCTTTATTTGTTCAATTTTCTTTCTTTTTGATCTTGAATATGCAGTGAGAGCTGCAATATTTGGTGTCATATGGATTCTTCTTGGAAAGCGTGTTTGGTTCTTTCCTAATATCCTTGCTGAAGAAGCAACACTACATGAGTTATTCCGTTTCTGGCCAAAGAAAGATGAAGAAGAAAGACCGAAGTGGACAGCAAGACTTTTCTATGCTGTAGTAGCAGTAATGGTCATATTGTTGCTGAGGCACCATGCCCCTGATGAGGCTGCTAGAGCCAGGTTAGTTCTCTGCTCCTCTTGAACAATGCTGTTAAAATGTGAGGCCATTTAAGTTTGTCAAAAGACAAAAATTGAGTGGGAAAATCTTGAATAAGGGCTCATTGGTCTTTTACTGGTTATATTATAGCTAGTACATGTGGTTACTTAAAATGTCCTGTGAGACGTTGGGTTTCTTCTTTTTCTCTTCCTCCCACAGATGGTTTCCTAACTGGCGATGGATAAAATCTGCAGTTCAAAATTATCTGAATGTTTTATTTTTCTATATGTAATCTTCTTTACAATGTCCACTAAGTAGGATCTGTGATCTGCAGCAGTATCTTTCGGCATTTGAGAACTCACTTTCTCTTTCTATATGCCCATGCGATAGTGAGGAACTGAGCTTCAATCCTTTTGGTAGCTTAGTAAAACTCAGTTCCACATCAAACTCAGAGTCCATGAGATCTATGAAACATTGTGCAAGTTTCAGTGATAATGAGCAATCTCTTACTTGTCATGTGCAGTCCTAATCACGTTTTATAACTATAAACTACTGCTTATCATTAATCAATCTGAAATGCTAAGCTTACTCTTGCAGGTATCAAAAGCGGATGTCAAACATAATTGATGATGTACTGGATTGGTCTCCGAGGTTGGCCCTGTCTGGGATGATGGAGAAGCAGCAAAATGTGTCCAATGCCACAGACGGCAACAACAATTTTTCAGATGGGGGCAAAACAAACTCAGAGAATATAGTTCCCCCAGATGTTGGTGCAGAGAGCGGAGAGGTAGAAGAAAATGATCAACATGAACATCAACATTAGGGACATGTATAGATGATAATACAGCATGAAAATGCTAGCAAACAGATTGTATTGTTGTCTTGTTATTTCATATTTTCCCCCTTTTCTTTCGAGTTTTTGCCTTAATGTTGAGTGTAAAACCTATGACAATAAAATAAAGCAGTTGGATTATAAATAGGTGTCCATTTGACAGAATTCATGATGCCTATAGCTCCACGTGTTTAGACGTGTTCTACAATTCTCCCCTTAACAATTTTGAAACAATTACCGTTGATGAATTGCACTGTCGTTTGTCTTCTCGGCGTGACGTCTACGATTTGCAACACATCCATGATTCTAACATTCAGAGACCAGAAAAGTAAATTAAAGCTGATAATTTGAGTGCTGAAAACTTGAAAGCTGCACCGAGTTGCAGACCCTTCACCGAATTACCATCATGATTTTGACCAAACTGTAGTTTGATTATTTCGAGGTTTTTCCACAAAAACTATTCCTACTCGAGTTTATCCAACATTACCTGTACATAGAAACCAAAGGAAGACTGATGCCATAAGGGCATTTATTTCTTCTTCCCTGTTCACCCACAATCCATGCAAAAAGAATAAAGCCAAGAATGATTTGCCGCCTAGCAATTAATTTGCCAAGAGTGGTCACAAGACAACCAAGAAACTACCCTTTTTATATATCATCCACCGTATTCAGCACCCACCTTGCCAGCAGAGGGTTCACTGAATGGCAAGAGGCCTGTGTGACGACTGGTTTGAAGATATGCTTCCCCACTGCTGGCCTGAACAGTCTCCATCTTCATCTTTATCGCCCATGTGCGAAGGATATGTTGATGCTTGCAAACCACCATGATTCTGGTAGAAACCACTTCCGTTAACATGATTGTGAGCTTCACGTGTGTTGTGTGCTTGCAACCCCCTTGCATCTTGTTGACTAGCTGAGGAATTCTGGTTTTCAGTAGAGTCGGATCGCAAGAGTTCAGATCCTGATGAACTGCCAGACTGAGATGAGCAGATTGGCCCTGAACCTCTGCCTTTCTCTTCACTAGTACCCTTGGAACCATCATTATCAGTTTTCCTTGCAAAGCGACCTCCAGTACCCCTTTCCCTTCTCATTGCATGCCGGTGCCGAGACTCATGAAGATATGGCTGTAGAGTGTGAAAAGTAAGCAATATATCATTTGTTCAATTAAGCAGTCAAAAATTGGAAAACAATCTCACAATGAATATGCTTCACTACATGCTACATCATATGAGCAAACCCATTGAAACTAAAGATACCAATTTTTCACATTTACCTTTCTAACTTTTATCAGCTTCTTCTCTAGCTCTGCTTTGGCACGTGCCTGTCTTCGCCTCAGAATCCCCGTGTATTGTTTGGCATTCACAAAAACTGGTTCTTGTGCCACCTCAAGGGGCAAAGGCATTCGAGCATGAGGCATTCCAACAAATTGAGGATAACCCTGATCATTGCAAGGATTTATATGACAGAAGGTATTGGTTTTAACAATCATAAAGAAATAGAAATGAAAGAGTTATAACTGAATTCTTGTTAATCAAGAAATTCTAAATCATCTATTTAGAAAAGGGGGGAAGGAGGGGGGAGAGAAGAAAGAGACACTAGATCCATATAAACAAGAGAGAAAAAAAGGAAAAACAATCCTCTGAAAAAGAACAGGAAACTGAACGAATGCAATGTTCATCCGTAGCTTAAAGCACTAACTTCAATACATTTTCGAGAAAACCATATTTTTTTGTTGCTTAACAGTTACACATTATGCAACTTCCGAGTTACACTTAGTTATATTGTCACCGTCAAATCATGTTGTTTGCATAATTTAGATGATTTATTGAAAGACATCATCTCTCCAATGTTCTGAAGAGTTAAAACAGACCAGACATTTGGAACTTTCTTTTTTTGGATTAAAAGAATTATATCTAATTCATCTAAAAATATATAATTTCCCAAATCATACACTGGATGTAACTTATTGCTACAACTGCAATTCAATTACTGATATTTTTGGTTAAAAAAGAATAAAGATAAAGATCATTCATGTACATCATCTGCTAACATTTTCAGCTAACAAGACATTCACATACCATAGGTTGATGTCCATAAGTTGCCATCATCCCCCCAAAATATGGATCCTGATATGGATTTGGTGCACAAGCCTGCCAAAAAGTAGCAAGAAAACCAGGAGTCCCTTTTGTTCCAAACGTAAGTAGCAATTCTCTAATTTTACATAACAATGTGGAGTCTCAATCAATAATCAGAACATAAAGCTTTCATTAAAAAATAAAAGAGAAGGCACCTACAATTGAGTGACCCACAAGTTCAAGTTGTGGAGGCTGTCTGAAGCATTCATCACGCATTGTCGGCATAGCTGATGCACCTTGCTGCATGTTTTGGTTCTCTTCTCCACAATTTCCAACAGAAATGTTAAACAAGATTTCAACTAGTATCCTAACCAATAACTTTAATGCTTCTACTCAGCCGAAATTCATTACAACTGGGAACAGAACTGAAAGTACCCATATTGTAAATACATTATCAGGCAGCTAGCACATACAAAAATTATTGTGATTCAGACAAGCAAAGTAATAAAGTTAAACAAAAATGAAAAGTGAACAGACAAGGAAAGCCTGACTCATAATTCTTTCTCTAGAGCAAAATTGACCTGCAGCTACAAATTGAACCAAACATCTTCTCAGGGTAAGAAATAGAACGCCCAAGATTGTACTGGTGGTGTTGAAGTAGGAAAGAATGTAGAATACAAATGAACCCAGCTAGCAGCACACTGCAGTTTCTAAAATCACTCACTGAGATTTGAAGAATCACAACTAAGTAGGATGCATCTCATATCCAAAGAGGACACAACACTTGACACTCAAGAAATATTCTCTCTCAACATCTTCCAAAGACCAAATGCCAAAGCCTTATCCATGGCCTCATGCATCTCATCGTGCATGCTACAGTGATGACTATGAAAATCTTCCCTAAATTGCATCCTAGATGACATGTTACATCACTTCCAATATTACACAAGGTTACCGAATGTTTGTGCAAGTGAGCTAGTAGATTAACAGTTGCCAACAAACAGCTGACAAGCAACTAGCTTACAAACAGCTCATAGATATACAGCTTTTATCAACAAACATGTTGCATATACTTATATTGGAAACAGTGAGATAGCAAGTCAGATATTATAATTAAAGGTATTTATTAGGCCATATATCTCTTCCTCCACATATGAAACTGATGATCGTGGACAAGTGAGATTTGGAGAAAGGGAAGGAATAGATGTAAAGCAAAAACTAGTACACTATCAAGAGTCCATCACTTTGCATCATTACTTTAAATTAAACAATGCACATTGTGTACACTGTACTTTATGATCGTATTTGCAAATTCAAAATTGCAATCAACAACTGTGGATCCTTTTTAAATTTTCTGCTTAATGCTGATGCAGATTATCAATGATAAGGAAATTTCCAGATGCCAAGAAACTACTGCAACTTATAAACAAAACAATGGAATAAAACTGCCCTTGGTTCAAGTATAAGGAAATGGAAAACTGAAGATCTAAAACAAGACAACAAATAGAACCCCCATAATTTAAGAATCTGTAGTTTTATTCATATTGATTCTGAAGCTACACTGTATCAATATAAAGCTGCATTCTGACTACATGGAAGGTTCAAATTTCAAACACAACAGATGTGTATTTCACATATCATTAAAGATAGTATATGCTAAATCAATTGTTCATTGCAAACACCAGCAGACATTAGTTTGTGGTATTTTCCATATATTTTGTGATTTTTGATCTCCTGTGTCTGACATAATGTTCATGAAGGACCAATTTCAAGATGCCACCAAGTCTACAATAATTGTTTCACAACGATTTATTTCAGTTACCTGACCGTGAAGATGCAGTAGCTTGTGACTCTTTGTTAGCATCACTACCTTCGTCATTCACTCCACCATTAGACATTGATTGATCATCATTCGACTCTGAACCATTTGGGCACTCCAGTGAAGATGAATTGGATATATTTCCACCAGCCACAGCAGGTGGGACACTGTTATATCCAACATCACGCCACCAAGGTTGCTCAGAATAAACTGGGGCTGGTGGAACAGAATGTGGATCTGGTTCCAATTGATTTGAAATTCCAGACTTAGACCTCATGCCTTCAAATCTCCTTCAGATAACTGTCAATCACTAACTGCCAGACCAATATAGAAATACTAGAGTACCAAGACAGAAAACCTTCAAAAAGGAAAAATGTATAGATACATGGTCACAAGGAGAACTTTGTATACATAAGCATAGTATAAACAAATCACATGACCCTAACCATGTTTACACAAATCTATAGTCTGGCAATTACTCTCTTGCTCTCTCTCCCCTTTTTTCCCCTTCATAAAACTATCATTCTAATGGGGAACAAAAAGACTATCATGCACCAGATAATTAGAAAGCACTTGTAAAAACAGAATTCTTATATCTGCAGTATTTAGCTGTTATACAAAACTCCTTCATTACAAAATAACCCAAAAACTATAATCAAGCTAATCTTTAATTTCGAAAAACATGTAGTAAATTGAAACAACAATGATTATAAAGTATGAATCATAGTCCAGCTTTCTTGTAAATCTCACATAGTACGAGAGGTAACTCCATAAAGCTTAATAAAAACATCATGCAAGATTTAGCTCTTCCATTTCTTCTATATAGAATTTTGGACCATTTCGACAATAGACTAAGAATATTCTTAGTTTCTTATACCCCATTTCCCCTCAAACCAAACGGATAGAGAAAAGTCAAATCATAGAAAACCCAAGCAACCAAGCATACAATACAAATCAAGTAAGATCATATAATTCCCAACTTAATCAATAACCTCAAAATTATCAATTTTTTTTTAAAAAATTTGTTCTCCTAACCCACTTATACTAAGTCGCACACTTACAACATGCTCAACAAATAAAAAAATCTCAACTTTCTCGCATTTTCCAGCCAACCAAACAGAATTCATTCGACAGACCCCCAAAACTAAACTCAAAACAAACCCCAATTCCCAAAAACTTCGAAACCAGCACCATAACATAACATGCAAACAACCAATCGCAAATAATTCACCGTAACATATATAATAATTAAAAATAATAATAATAATCAAAATCAAAGAAATCAAAATTGATAAAGGCACTTACCGGCTGTCAAATGAGAAGAATCAGAAACGAAAACAGAAACAAAGCCCTAAATTCTGGGGCTTTAAAGCTTTTATCCGAAAAAGAGAGACTTCGACAAAAATCAAAATCGAAAGTCAATCTGGTTTCTCCTTTGGCGATTATCTAATTTATTATTATTTATAATTATTATTTATCTCTTTAGTATCCTAATTATTTATTTATTTAGGATAATTTTTTTTATTTAAACCCCTTGGGGACCTGGGCTATGATATCGTCACTCGATTGTTTCTCTCGTCGTAGGTATACTGTGAGGGATAACATGACACGTGGATTGTCAGATGTGGGTACTTGGTTGTCCGGTTTTCATTTTTTTCTTTTCTTTTAAGCAATACTAAATAAATAAATAGTTAAAAAAATAAATTTGTAATTATTGTAAGTAATAAAATAATAAATTAAATTGATAAACTGAAAATAAAATAAGATTAAAAAAGTAACCTAGATTGCCTATATCAACGAATTTAAATTAATAATTTCAAATATTTTATTTATTGTAAATTATAAAAATAAATATTTGGTAAGAATGAGAACGGGCCAGAGCAGGTTCCCGGTTGCTGCGAGTGTGAAATTTTGTGCAAGTCTACAACCGGGTGACGTTATCATGGCGGTCGAGCATAACGTGTTAAGTGTACATGAAAAATAAATAAATAAAAATAGGAGGCCCACGTGACACGCACTTGACGGGCAAAATACGGGAAATGCGTTGCTCGAAAAGTGGGGTCCACGACATTAGTGCTATGACAGAAAAGCATCAGCCACGTGTCCCGTTAGTTCAACGTCAGATATAGTGAACTGAGAGAGAATTTCTCGTGTTACATGTAGTTGAGTCCAGTTGTATGACGGCCAATGAATAGATTTTCGGACTGCATTGAAATTACTACTTGTATGAAAAGGGCGAGGATTGCGGGCCCAGTTAAATTATTGGGCTAGCCCAACCCACTTAGGCCCAAATTGTCGGCAGGCAAAATTGTTTGAAGGATTGGGTTAAACTAGTAATTGAGCTTGGAATAATTAGGATTAACATCGATCAAAGTGCCAACGTCCAACATTTACAACACATGTTAAATATAATTTTGATTATTTAAAGTGTTTTCATTTAATTATTAATAATTTATGTAATAATATCTATATACATATATATGTGTATATGAGTATATATATGAATGTATTTATTTTACATTAATAATTAAAAAAGACAGTACATATTGTAGAGATGAAAAAATTCGGTTCGATTTTTAAATAATAAAATTTTATTCGTTGAATTTGACAAAAAAATAAAAATTTATTGTGCCTATATTTATTATTTAAATTATTTTTTATTTTTAAAATTTAAGAAAAACCCATTTAAACTAGTAAGTTTATATGGACTCAATTTTGATATGATAGGTTTACCACTTTAGCATATAGATTAACTTGAAGGAGGCATTTTATATTATTAATATGTCTGATAAAATTTTGTAATATAATGTTCAAGCGTACGTTCATCTTATGTAGAGTAAAAATCGTTCAATATAGACACAAATTTTTGATAATGACATGCTTATAAACTCTTAATAAATCTTTAATTATATTATACCATAATATAATATTAGAAATTAAAAAAATTAATATATTATAATATAACGTTAGAAATTAAGAGAAAAAAAAAGAAATACTTACACCTTTTAACTATATATAATTGTGCGGGCATTTGTATTATTTAATTTTATATTTAAATTAATATATACAATCATAAATATTAACTATTAAATACAAGCAAGTATTGGCATTACAAATATTATACGTATTTTTTAAATTAAACGACAACATATTTGTTACAAACATACTATTTAAGCTCGTTGTCGACAAATCCAACAAACAAAAAACAAAAGAAAGAAAAATGTAGAGTTGAATGTATAAAGTAAGATGAAAGTTTGATCAAGGAGAATGTTATTAAAAGAAATTAAAGCAGCACATTGGTGGAATATTGAATGTTGAATAATATTCCTGAAGCAGTCTAAAGATGTACAGAAATTGCTTTTATAAAAACATACAGACACAGACGAAGACAACCAAGTTAAAATACATATGGAAGCATACCTCGGCCAGCTTCAAGCTTTGCTTTGGATTTGCTTTGCTTTGGGCATGGCCATGGCTAAAGCAAAGTTTTGGGCAAAAGCTGTCAAATATTTTTCCAGAAAAATCTTTAATTCGTCTGTTGTTGGGTCCGAATCTGATTGATCATATTCATATTACAGTAAAAAGCAGAGAATCTGGGCAATATTTTTGCTTTCTACATATTCAATACAACATGTTAAAATAAGAAACTTATCAAAGAGCCTAAAAAAAATTATAAAAAATTTACTTATTAGCTTAAAATTTTAGGTTAAATAATAACTTAATATAATATCAAAATAAAATTTTAAATTTGATTAATAATAATAATAATAACAATAACAATAATACCAATGAGGTGGAATAAAATACTATACTTTATTTCAATTACAAGAGAAAAATACATAAAACCAATTAGATCTTTAATCAGTATAAAAGATAACAAAAATGCATTCTAAAATTTGAATCAAATAAAAACTTTATTTATAAATTGTACCTTTGTATTAAAATTTAATCTTTTTCAATTACCTCAAAGAATAGTTAAAATGATAAAATATTGAATATACTTCACAAGTAGTGTTAAAAGAGAGACACTAGTATTAGTACATTACTTCTCTTATATATTATTATTAATTAGATTCTTAATCCTGATTAATTATCTCTAAAACCCAGAAAGCAGAACATGATAAAGCAAAAGATAAAGGATAATCTTAGATTATGCTTTAATTTTCGTACATTTTCCGTTTGAATTTGTCCAATTTGTAATTCGGAGACATGGTTTATAATTTCTTAAATCTAGTTAAACTTTTTAATTAATATATATATATAAGAGAAAGAATAAAAAAAATTTAATTTTATATAATTTTTATATTATTTTTTAATCGTTAAATCAATACATTTTTAATAGTCGAAATTAATTCTAATTTGTAAAATTAATATCTCGTAATTAATACATGTACTAGATTTAATATTAACTATTAAAAGTGAATTAATTTAATAATTAAGAAATTAGTGTAAGAAATTGTGTAAAATTAAAATATTTATGTTCTCTTCTTTCTTTCTTTCTTTCTCTCTCTCTCTCTCTCTCTCTCTCTCTCTCTCTATATATATATATATATATATATATATATTGAAATTGGTAATTTGATGCATGTTTTCCTTCCATATATTCAATTAAAATTGATAGCATATTCTAATCAAATCCATGCAAAAAGTAAAACATATGAATAATTTTTGTTCATGCAGCTTTCACCAAGTGTTACGTTTAGAAATAATTACAAGATGAAGAGAATATCATAATGCCTTTAGAATTAAAGCCTAATGAGCAGCAAGTTCTGTAGTAATCGGGACAGCTCAAAGTCTAAGGAGATTCTGTTGTCCCTAAATCAAACATAATGGGATCACTTCTCTTTTATCAAAACCTAGGATCCTTCCTGATTTACTCTCTTTAGATTTCCTCCCAAACCAAATAATATCATACACTATTCAATTTCAATATCAATTTTTTTTTTATTTAATGTCAATTATTTTAAATTTTATTTTTCATGCATACTTATAATCAGGCTAATTTTTTTTTTTTAGTATTGAAATTTTAATAACAATTCATATTTAAAAAATCATAAAGTATTATTAAGTTAAATCTAAGTTAAAATTTTTATTCATATATACGAAATAAAATCGTTTATATTATAAATAAATAAATATGTATGTCGATTTAATTTACACCCCAATTGATTAATTTGGTTGATTTTTTTTTTTAATTTTCATTAATTCTTGTATTGCAAATGAATTTGGTTAATAGACATCATATATATCTTATGTCCTGTAATATAAAATATAAAATAAATAATATAAAAAAATTAAAATATATAATATAAAAAAAATAAAAATACGATGCAAAATAACATAATAATTAAAAAAATTAAATATAAAATATATAGAATACATTGTAATCAAACCCACTACAAAGAGATATTTATGCATGATCATATATAAATCCCTCATAAATTAAACTTTAGCCCATGAAATCTCAAATCTCAACTTTGGACAATGAACAAATAACTAGTTTTGACTTAATTATGAGAAGTAATTAAAACATGCTTGTGAAAGAGCTACTATATTGTTGGGGCAACCTTGGATTCTAGAACAATTTGTTGATTAAGGGTAATTAAGTATGTAAATTAAACTTTAATGTGATTAATCAAAAGTAAATTCATCATTGAAGTTGAAGGAGGATACTCTTCCAACTTAATTCAGGAGCTACAGCCAGACAAACATCAATCCATATGCACTATTTCCTTTATGTTTTAATTAAAAATTAATCAATTAATTAATTAAAATTAAGGACAATTTATTTCCTCATTCCAATGCTCCTTCCCTCACAAACAAGCCATAAGTATTGATTAATTAGATTATTAACTGAGTTCTCTAATTAATTAATTAATTTACTGTACTTTCTCTCCTTCTCATACACACACAAATATACAAATATAAATCTTCACGGATTAGCCTGAATCTATTTGGTCTCGAATTGGGTGTAAAAATAAAATAAATTAAAGATATCTATTTGTTTAATCAAGGGTGTCTAGTGATTAATAATTAACAAATTAAATAAACTTAAAAAAGTATAATTAATGTTGCTAATTTCGAACAATTAACAAATAATATTGATAATTTTAATGTTATACCATGTTCTTTTTTTCTTTTTGAAAGATAGTAAGTACTGCTTATAGATTTCTCTAATTAAGATAGGATCAAGTAGATAATTAGGTTTAGGGAATTATTATGTAGAGAACAAAAGCCCTTCTTACAAGATATTCTATTTATAATGGTGTGTATGTGTATTATGAAAATATTTAAGAGTTTTAGGAAGTAATTTTAGATAATTAATAAATAATTAAGCTAATAATTAATAGGACAGTACAAAATAAAAATAAAATATTTTCAACTATTTAAATACAAAAGATACCCTTAAATACATATGCAATAATTAATGGGTTATAGATAATAGTAATGATAATAATAATAATAATTAAGATCAATGGATTTAAATGTTAATGCTTCAATGTTATGACCATGTCATGTTGAGAAAAGACAAAAAAAAAAAAATACTTTTCATTATTACAAATTTGATATTTATGTATCAATATTCTTACTTATATCGAAACTTTAATTTGTATTAAATTTGTATTAAATTTGCATCTTATAAAGTAAAAATTTATGTAGTGCAAATGTTCTTATTATATAACTACTCTACAATAATGTATAGTGTTAAATTTAAATCTTATAATTAATACATGCACTTATTATAAAGTAGAAATATCTATACTCAATAATTTATGTAGTGCATATGTTTTTATATATGTGTGTGTGTGTGTGTGTGTGTGTATGAATATGTATGTGTGTGTGTGTATGTATGTATGAATGATGATGATGATAGTAGACAAAGAAGGGCCACAATATTGTGAAAGAAGGAGTTTCACATGAAGGGAAAAAAGAAAGAAAGAAAAGGGCATCTCATCATTTAAAGAAGCTTTGAGGGATATGAATGAATGAATGAAAGAAAACTTTCCTTTAACATATTAATTCCTTATTGTGTATGCAATTATTTATTTCTCAAAGAATGTATAATACATGATGAATGATGAGACATAGATAGATTGATATTCAAAGATAAAGCAATTATTTCATTATTTGCTAATCCCCACTCATGTCTTTGCCTATCTTTTCTTCTTTCTTTCTTTTTTAGTTAGTCATGTGAATGTGATCATTTCATGTATATCATTGAAGGAAAATGACCATATGCATTTGTCATAAAAAAAAAAAAAAGGGTTATTTTTGGCTTTCATCTCCTTTTCATTTATACATACCAATCATCATTTATTATATTGCACCAATTTGTGTAAATTTTAAATAATAAAAATCTTAAAATATATCAATTAATATTATGTAATACAAAATTTATATTACAACTAATGCAATGCTAATAAATAACCAGCATGTATTAGACAGTTACTAAATTTTATTCTTTCTAATAAGATTCATATGATAAGTATAACTTCCTATGAGTTTCAATTTGACTACCTACCAACACCCCCATAAGCTATAATATACTAACTTCGATATAATTTTTTGATTCATATAATAATTTAAAGGAGAAATATATTCTTAAGCTTCAATGCTATAAATTGAGGGTAGAAAAAGGGTCTAGCTTACACATATATCTTAACAATAATTATAAAAATAATGAGAAGACATAATTGAAAGAATTAAAAGGACAACTTTAATAATAAATACTTCATTCATCCATTCATTAGGGTTGCCCCAACATTAAACATGACTTACAAATACACTCATATAATAATAATAATAATAATAATAATAATAATAATAATAATAATAATAATAATAATAATAATTGTTTATGTTTAGAGATTCCAAAATGATGATGCTGATGAGAAGGCCGCACGAGTCGTTCATTGGATTCTCTTATGCATGCTGGCTTCTATACAGACACGCCTACACCCACATTCTGACTCCCTTATCTCTCTGTCTTTTTAAAACCATTAAAATAAGAATTGAAATTATAACATTTAGGTCCCTATCTTTTAACAAAATCAGTTTAACCAGTTGGTTTTTTATAAATTCTTGTAGTGTAGTCAATTTTCGTTAAGAACTCATTCACAAATTAATGATTAGTGTTTTCTTCTTTCCTTTTTTTTTTTAAATAATATAAAAAAATAAATTCAACTCTCCTCAATCACGTGGGAACGAAATTTCAACTTTATTGACACATGAAAAGTTTTTAAATTTTGAATTTATTAACATTCATAATTATTTAACTGATATATTTATTAAAATTTAAGAATGTACGATGGTATATATTTATTATGAATAAAATTACAAATAAAAAAAATATCTAAATTATAAATCAGGTAAATTATAAGTTATTGATTTATATTTTTGATAAATAAATTGTTGATATTATTATTAAATTTTTAATGAAATAAAATAATAGTAAGAATCA
>CP135553.1:9885582-9919501 GCA_032402905.1 Khaya senegalensis | reverse complement strand
AAAAAAGGAAAAGAAATATCAAAGGGCAACAAAGCTATACCCTACAATAATATTAAAAAACCCAACTATAATTAGCAAATTAAAAAAAAAAAAAAGAAAGAAAATGGAAAGAAAGCTGAGCTAGATAGAGCTAACAAGCATCTCAAATCATATTCCTAATGTGATCCGTTCACTCACTCAAAAATCTCTTAAATTTCACACTACATCTATCCTCAGGTGGGAAGAACACAAACTAGAGTAAGAATTCATTAGAAGAAACTTACTATAAAGACCTTCTCTTAAAACTGTCAAATGATCTTTATAATATGTGCATATGATCATCAAACTGAGATATCTCGAAGAGCAGAGAAGAAGAAGAGCTCTAAATCAGGAGGGGCAAAGAAAGCAATAGGAGTTCTTTGCAATGAACAATTTGGAGCTACTCGTTTCTTCTTTGGTGCTGGTGGGCATGTCACAATTTCTGGTATTCGGAATCTCTCAGCTTTTGGAGTTGTGCAGCCAGAATTACTCGTAGAGATATGATCAACACTCTCAAAATCCGAGGTTGTGCTTGAAGAAGTGGATGGCAACAGATCCTCCATTATTTCTGCTTTCCGAACATTATCCTTGGGTTGTTGCTTTGCTTGCTGCCCATGTTGCTGTTGCTTTTGCTTTTGTTGCTTCTTGTATTGGGCTCTTCTTGGTCTAGTTGTTTTTGTTGCAGGTGTTGTAGTACTCTTTGCTGCGGTTCTTCTACTTCTACCAGATGGTGCCATTTGTTCAAAGACTGTGAAAGCAGATAAAAATTTCTGGTTGACAAGGAGTTAAAAGTACACTACTTATATATAATAGTACCGAAAACTGGCCAGAAACAAACTGAAAACTTTACTAAATTTAGGTGAAAAACTGAGAAAACACACAAAAAAAAAAACTGTTACTTGGAAAAAAAAAACAACCTAGTAGTGGAAGTAGTGGTAGTACTCTAAAGCTAATAAGTTTGACTGAAAAGATAATAAAAAAGCTTCAAGTGACCAACTCTCTTTAGAAACATGAACTTTTCAAGCTTACAGAGAATTACTTCTCAAAAGACTCATTCAGATCATTACTCTTTCAAGAAAATAAACCAACAACCAGATGAGATGATCAAAAACTATCAACCAAACCCAACTAAAAAACAGAACTAATATGATCTAAGTTGATCAAAAGATAATCAAACCAACATTAACAAAACACAAGAACTAAAACCTTGGAGGAAGAAGAAAGAAAGAAAGAAACTTTGCAAATTTCTACACTGAAAACCTAGAAAAAGAAAGAAACCCAGTTCACTACAAGGACTGAAAAGACTAAAATCAAAAACCCTAAGGAGAGACAGAGAGTAGGAACGGACGGAAGGAAGGACAGCGAAGGAGAGATTTAACCTTCTCGTGTTATATAAAAGGGTTTTATATTTGATTAGAGATAATTAGGGCAGGCTGCCCGCTGCCCCGCTGCCCTTATTGAGCAATACGTACCCACAGAGATAGTGAAAGAGGGGGAGTTTCAAATTTTGTGCCATCTAGGGATTATTGATTTGAGGAATAATCTTGGGCAGGCTTACCCGCTGCCCGTGAAACATATTGTATTGAGAATTTAGAAATGAAGAGATGTTACACTCTTAAAATTGATTTAATAGAATCATTTACTATTTTGTTAAAGTTGTGATCGTCATAAATTAAGTAATGAATCCAAATTCAATGAAGAGAAAGCTTGTGTTGATCAGGGAAACAAGAAATTTGATCAACACTTTTAGTGCATATGCCTTAAATAATTTGTTTCATAAAATCATGCATATGCCTTAAACCCATTATGGCAAACAAGGGAAAGAAGCACTAAATTAAAATGAACATGCAACCTAGGATTACATTAAATAGATTTGGAATAAATGGCCTGCCAGTTGCACAAACAACAGTTAAAAAAATTGGGATAGAAATGTACAAAAATAGTTGAGGGGGGAGGGCAGTGTTAGTTTGTCTGAAAGCGCTAAATCTCGGCTTCTTCAGATATGGGCAGGTCAGAGATTTCTATTAATACTATTAAAATGATTCCTCTCTTTGACATTTTGTTAAACATGTTGCAGGTCTGCTCCAGGGGATCCTAAACATGAGTTTTCACTTGTATGCACACGTGGGCTCATTTATCCATAGTTAGACAATTCATGCCATACCCCAATTATTAAAAAAATTTATTGAATTGAGGTTCAATGGATAAACATGACATGGGTCTATTGCCTGTCTGACACCTCCTTCTGATATAAATTCAATACCCATGTTCAATTTCAACCTTTGTTTTCATTTGTTTGTATTCTTGTTCGGATCAGCATGCATTGATTTCCAAGCTTTTATGCATGGTAAGACATGACCATCTTCTACTTAACTGTTACAGACATGCAAGTTCAATGGCAGAAGGATTCATAACTATGTACACAAAGATCATCTTGCTCACATTAGATGCAATTACTCACTCAAATATTACAGCAGCTGATTTCACACTTTCATCAAGTAATTCTTCGATTTTCCTTTTTTTTTTTTCCTGTCTTTGGCGTTGAGAAATAGTACCATTCAAAAAGTTGCCTGAAAAGATTTCTAAAATCTAAGAAGAGTGATTTTACCAGGGACCACTCACCAGATTACAGCCAACAAGCACATGAATGCAGTACAGAGATTAAAAGTAATTGTTTGTCATCAAGTTAACAATAGTTCTTGAGCTGCTAAATGCAATTATGATTGTTATTAAACTAATATTTGATTTACAAGTTTTCAAGTTTCAACAACCAGTAGCATTCCAAGATAATTCTACTTTTTCATTAGATTTGATGACATTAATAGGAAATTGAGCTTAAAAACCTACCTGAAATTGATAAAGTGCTGCAAAATATGGTATTAATAAGCCATGATATTTATCTGGCTCCTGAAAACTACTGAATCCTAACAAAGTTGAGCCCATTTAGCTTTGCATACTAAGAATATACTAAACTTAAGGGCGAAAATGGAGTAATCGGCCAACAAAGCAGTTCATGAACAATAATTATTCCAAGATTATCTCATGGTCTCAATAGCATAATAGAAATAGGTCCTGAGAATTAATACATGGCCTCAATATCATCAGGGCGGTTTAATAAAACAGGGATCTGTAACAATTTTGGCAAATGGAGCATAAATATAGGCTTTTATAGTTGCTAAGACCAATACAAGGAAAAAGTATTTGTTTGTTTGACTCCAGATACAATTCTTTGTTTTCTAAAATAAGGAACAAAAGAAAAAATGCAAGTAATCTCATTGTGGTGTTTAGAGAGACTACAGACTGGTACTAGATTTTCATATAGAAATATCAAAGAGAACAAACACTAATAACCATTTCATTTGTACAAATCAACTAAATTTGAGTATCACACTACTTGGGGTCAATTAATTGAATCCTCCACCACTATCCACCCTACTCAAAAACAAACCTTTTGTGTCTTATCACCACACAATTTTAGGTCTGTCATTGCATACAGTCAACCAATATGCCAAGCCAAAATTAAGATCAAGAGAAGAGGATCACAACAAAGAAAGCAAGGAAAAAAACCACTAAAATAGATGTACAGTCTAAGTATATTCAAACTGTAAAAAGAAACAACTATCAGGAAAAAAAAAAAAAAATCATCTTGTGGCGAACTTGAAAGGCTAGAAAAACAGAGTTCCAAGCGGCAATATGATGTGCTAGATCACAACAAAGAAGAATAGTAAGTAAAAGAAAAGGTAATCAAGAAACAGTCACCGTCCTCTGGACAATGCTTCATCCATCTCCTCATGTGATGAAGGAAACAACTCTATATAACGACTCCCAAGTGTCATCCTATCTTTGGCCATAGCTGCCTTGGAATCCTCTGGATTTGCAAACTCCACAAATGCTTCACCAGTTGGCCTACCCTCTGAATTCATTGTAATATGAATCGAGTCTTCTGACAACACAAAATCTTTAAAGAAGTCCATTATATCATCCTTGCCTGCTGAAAATGGCAAACCCCTCAATCGCAGTATCCCCGTATGTACAGCTGAATCCTTCCCCTCATCATGAGATTTAGCCCTAGGGATACTCCTGTGAGGTGAACCACCACGAGCATCGGAAACTTCATTTGCTATTGCCTTGTAATACTCTTGCCTCTTACTTCTGAAAACCTCAACATATCTCCTTCCCATGTTCTGCCTATTCCTTTGAAGGGCAAAATCAACTTGAAGAGGATACCCCAAAACACAAAAAGCTTCCCCAGTAAATTTGCCATTCTTATGGACAAAAAGAACATCAACAATGTCTAGACCATGGAAAAACTCAGCAACATCAGTTTCTGTACAATCAAAGGGAAGACCACGAAGTCGGACAACTGGGAAAGGTGGAGGTTGGTTAACATATCCATAAGGTGGTGGATTGTACATAAAACTAGAACTTGGGGGAGTTCCATAAAATGATGGTCCCTGATCCATTAAACGCTGACGCTTTGCACCCATTTCACGACCGTCAGCACCATCACCAAATTTACTTCTGTTTCCAGAAATCATCAATGCAACAGGAGAAAAACTAATCAGTGATTAATGCAATAGCTACATAGAAAATGTTAGATCTAAGTATAAACTCTACTCAAAAGTAAGGGAAAGAAGTGGCTTTCTTCTACATTATATTAAATTGTGCAGTGATAATATTGATCCCAAAATCCAAAGAAAGGTTTTCGATATATCATTTCTAGAAGTTAAATTTGGTCATTCTTAATCATCTAGGATTCACAAATCACATACAAAAAGAAGGAAACCAAGAAAACAATCAGAACACTCTAGGGGTGGCAGCAGGTAAAACAAGAACAAATCATTACCTAATAACCTACTTTCTGTTCACATAAAATTTATAAAATTCCATCCCAAACCTCATCTCACATTATGTTATTTTACCCTTTTTTACATTTAAAAGCTTTATGGGGGGACAAGGTACATCTCAAGGGTTCGGCATCAACTTAAGTTGATGACACAATGCAAATATATACCATCACAAAACAAAATGACACCATTTTTAAATTATTCCAACCTTTATTCTTCACAAGACAGGAAAGGTTGTTATCATGAACAGTTATCACTTGCCAAATATAACTACTCGAACTTACTGCTGGAGTGCAGGGTTGGTGATTAGATTTGAGTAATACTAAATTTGTCCAATTTGAGTGAAAACGAACATTGAAGTGCTCATAGCTTAAACCCCTAGGTTGCTCCTACAACTTTTGAAATGTGTTTGTACATGGTGCCAGTTGCGGAAGTTGCAACAATGAAATTTCCACCACACTAGCTTATGCAATGTAGTTCTAAGAGTTGGTAGGACCTGAGAAATTGTAGTTGGGTTTGAATGATACCAAATTTGGTCAAGTTTCATTTAACTTGAACATCAACCCATTACTAATTCCATCAATAGTAAATTAGGATGCTTTGACCAGTATCTTAATTCATGAGTGTGTGCATTCTGGGACAAAACTGCCACCATACTCACCGAAGCAAGTGATAGGAGACATAAATAACAATATTATGGAACATAATTGCGTAGGGAAATGCTTGTTAGGTGGTATCCAAGCCCAACTGTTAGATAAACAGTTATTAGATTCAGCCCCGCTGTCTTTAATAGGTATTTTCTCCCAAAACTTTGGGTTATCCATGCGATCTAAGCTGAGCATCATTAAGCCTTAAAATTCATTCCATATAAGATGACTGGATAATGATCTTTTAAAGCAAAATTTGCACACAAGGAAGAATTCTTTCCGTGCATATGTTTGAATAAATGGTTCCTGTAGATCTGATAGAGAATACCAAAAAGGGCAAGACCAAAAGTAAAATAGTATGGTTAAACATAAATTTGGAAGATGTATTCAATGTAGAGGGCCTTTGTCTAGTCTAATATTCATTACAATGAGAAACAAACACACATCCCTCCATGTTTTAGTTCTCACCCACCCCAAGATAGCATAAATGTACAACTCCAAAAAGAAACACTCCCTAAAGCTAAGTTATATGGACTATCTTTTTTCAAATAAGAAAGCTGGGTACACGATAACACACCAATTTTTAAGGTTCCCACTGGAGTACCAGAAAATTGAAGGACAGGACTGATCCTCCATAATTATACTTCTCAAATGCTTGTTTCTTCACCAACAGTAAAGACCTAACCTCCTCTTCATCAAAATCATTAAAATTAAACAAAAAAAAAAATTAGCTTTTTCGCTTTTTCCAATCAGAGATTGTCCGTTACAGAAAAGGCAAATAACACACAGACAGACAAACGCATGTAGCGTTCTGGGTATACCAATGAGATAACGATCAATTCATTTACCACTAGTTTCTAAAGATCTTCGGAATGAATCGAAGTGACCCATAAAAATAAACTTAAAAAAGGTTCTTGTGGGGGTAATCTAAATTAACGAGTAAAACCACAACCCAGGAACAAATTCAATAAGAATTCATATATTGAATCCCAAAATTTAAAAAAATGGCGGGTATCACGTAAAAACCATAATACAACGCAGTTTCAAGATTCAGTGAAAAGAAATTCAGAAAACAAACATATAATTATAGCGACACTAAAGACAAATGGACAGGCAATAAAATCAAGATAAAATTATAAGCGTGACAAAGGAATTTAAGGAAAAAATCCCTTACCCTCTGTAGAACATTCTTGAAAATTTCCAGTTCAGAACCGATCAAATTGTTTTTTTTTTTTTTTTTTCCTCTCTGTTTCTTCGAGCTTCAAGCTCCCTGTGCAAATGAAATTACGAAGGATCAGCACATAAACATGTATTACCTGTTAAGAGTAAACGACGTCGTTTCTTTTATTTATTTTTTCTTATTTTCTTTTTTGCGAGAAAATATAGTTTTCACGATATTGTGTTGGATGGGAAATTATTATAATAAATTATTTGAAAATATTATAAATTGAATAAATTATAAGTAATATTTTCAATTAAAAATTGAAATTAAATTAGATTTTGCTTTCTTTAGTGTTGGACTTTGGTTAATAAATATTATCTATAAAATAAAATTTAAAATTTACAATATATTTCATCCATCTAATTTTAAAATTAAAGTTAAAAGTAAGAATAAACAATTATATATTAATATTTATTATTGTAAATTATATTTAGACAAAATTTCCAAGCTCCAAATTAACTACACATATGCATATACATATATACGAATACGTATATGTATACATATACATATGTGTTTGTGTGTATGAGCAAGATCAACAATCTCTTTAAATTACACAAATTTTTATATTAATTTCGAGTACTTAGATTAATAATTTATTAAAAAGTCAAAATTAAATTAAATAAATATTTAAAATCATTAATTAAGATCATTAAATAAAAATAATAATAAAAATTTAAAAATAAAATATTCTTAATTTTAATTAATACAATATTTATTTTATTCAATCTTGATTTTTAATAGATGGGTAATGAAAATTAATTCAAAAATTTGTGTAATATAAAAAAATCATTAATTCAGTCCTTATATATATGTGTGTGTGTGTGTGTGTGTGTGTATATATATATATATAGGGTTACAAACAAAAATCTTATATTTTTTATATAATTTTTTTATATTATTTATATACTAATAAATTGATTTTAATGATTGCATTTTACATGTGTATTAATGATGATATATTAGTTATACAAATCAAATTTAATCTCTACTGTTTGAAAAATTATTATAAAAAATCATATACAATTAAAAAGCTATTGATCAAATATTAATAAATTAACTTGAATCCAAAAATTGAAACCTTAAATTTCAAACTGTCTGAAAACTAGTGATTTGTATTAATCTATACAATTTACAGAATAATTTTTTTTTATTAGCTGAGACAAAAATAATATTTAAAGCAAACTAGTTGACATTAAAACGTTAGCTTAGAGCAACAACTAGTTGCAGAATAAAATTTGCAGCATCCATTCATCAACCAATCTTCTCTGTGTTTGTATCATCTGAGGGCCATATCACGGTTTCAATGAGCCGTTCGCGCATCAACTCCAAGTTTTCATCAGAAATCTCTTTGTATATTTCAGCATGATCACATTTCTACAGCCAAACAACACAGATAAGAAAATAATCATGCTTGTAGTTAGTTACTTCTGTTCTTGTTTTTCATATGCTATGGCAAAAGAAAGGTGATTCTGAAATGATTTTAGATACCTTAACCCATTTTCCATACAAATGAAGACGCGTTATCATTACTCTTTCGGCGAGCTCATGCCTCTCCTGCAAGCAGGAAATATAAAACACCCATATGATCATTGCATCATAAGAGCTGTAAATGTTAAAGAGATTTTTAAAATGGAGAAATCAGAAACTTATATCTTGTGAGTTTTGGTTATTTTCAGAGAACTTTTACCCTTACCTCAACAAAGCCAGAGATGGTTATATCAACCTTGTTAAGAGGAGGTTGTCTTATTCCCAGGTTTAACATATATCTGAATATTTAGCAATAAATAAGAGCAAAAGTGTTACTGAAACTACCTTCCCAAGAGTGCGGATGAAACGCTTGCCATCTCCGGGCTTATTTGTTGCAACAAAGCTGTCAAAATAAGGAATATAGCAGAAATAAATAAAATAGCAAGCACTCATCCAACAAGTTTTTAATAGTTGAACTAACAAGCACCCACAGCTCTTTTGGTTATTTTTCTGTGTGCAATTTCTGTTAGGAAGTTCATAATGTTTGAGGAAGTCATGCCACAGACACTGGTTGCAAATTACTATCTCTGATAATATATGATTTGCATTGTTTTAAAAGGTGAAAAACAGAGTAAAAAATCCCACTTACTCATAAAACCACCTATATTGCGTTGGATTCATCTCATAAAGCTGGTTAAGAACCGTTCTTACTGCTTTGTATGTGAAATAGTTTAGAATTTGCTGCAAGCAGAAGAAAGTTCAGGGTTAACGAAATAGACATGAAAAATTACTTCAAATCAACATGGAAGATAAAGGATGATAAGAGCAGAATGAATATCATAGTCAACATTTGAAGACCGAGTTGATTGTATGGATGGAAAAGGATCTGATTAGTCAACATAATGTAGAGAGATTATTAATAAACTAGCATTTAGGAGGACAAGTACCATATTCTGTAACATTGCAATTGCTTGGTTTACTAAAACCCTATATCAAGATTATGCGGAAACTATTATATAGAAAAGCATTATGTATCTACACTATTTTATTCTAATTTCACATCTGTCACCCTTATCTCCCACGCTAACTCTGTTATCAGTAAGATTCGATCCCAAGAGTGTACTACCGAAGATAATTCTATCTGTTGAAGCTTTAAGCGAACTCTTCTTCAGTAGCTTGATACTTGGGATTGCTAGACTTCTGATGCATACAATAGTGGATTCCTTCCTGAATTCACCACTTCATCGCAATATGCAACAATCATGTTCAAATTATCTTGCTGCTTAGAAATACTAAGGATCCTTATGCTTCAAGGTACCACTAAGCATAAAGCATGACATCAAACACGATTCCCGAGAGTGAAGACAACCTTGAGCTTGTTAAAATGATCAAATAAAAGATATATGATTTCAGAAATCCTATTTCAAGCATCTTATGAAGAGAGCTACTAGGAGTTATGACTAGCAAGAAATAAATGAATAACAGATGACAGCTTCTCGCAAAGTTGTATTTAACCACAGAGTATATGTACATACTACAGTTTTTGACAAAGAATTGTAAAGCATATTGTATTGGAACATGAAGTTATTCCTTTGTAATAACAAAATCAAAGTCGTAACTTGCGGCTAATACACAAAAATATCAAGAAACAGACCTGCTTTCACTGTTTCCATTTCGAAGAGACTGCTGCTGGTTTCATACACATGATCTCGGATCTTAAAAATACTAAAATTAATTCTAGTTTTATGGCTTACCAGACATCAAACCCTAAACATTTAAACATGAATTGATGCAATCACTAATAATCAATTTCAAGCAATATTTCTTTTCTCACCGTCTTAACATCCTCAAAACTATCTTCATACTGCCCTGCAAGTTCACTCACAATCACAAACCTCCGATCTCTACGCTGCTGCTTCCTCGAACTTCGATTAACCGTATTCCAAATCACCTTGGACGAAACCCTCCAATCCTGCCATGAATCCACAAAAGAGCTCCCCAGTTCCAGTGACTTTCCTGCACCACTTCTATTCACCTTCTTTCTCTTCACTGAATGCCTCTGCAACACCAACTCTCCGCCGCCTTTCACGCTAGTCGGCAGCGCATCCAAGCACAAACAGGGACCGGCATGTGAGTCCATCACAGATGAACCCACCACAGACAAAGCTCCCACCATGTCTTTCTTCCTCCGCAACCAAAATATCAATAAAGAACAAATTTTTTTTCTTTATTTCTGATATTTTGGTGTGAGTTTTGTAGGAAATGAAGTATACCCACCAAAGAATATGAAGAAAAACCAAGTGGGTATCCGATAAAATTGGAGTTCAGCAATTAGACACAAAGAACACGAGCTGCTTGGATTAGAAAAATTGGTAAGTGTTTGTGTGCAAGGAAAATTAAGTTTTAAAAAACGATGTGATTCTTTAGGGTATTTTTGCAATGAAATGAATGTAGACCAAACAAAAATTTGAGGTGGGAAATTATCCAGGACAGAAGGAGCTTAGACTGAAAATCAAAGTTGGCTTAATTTGTATTTGGGTTGATTTCTACTTCCTAGAGTTTTAACTAACCACCTGTTCTTGGACTGTTGCTTAAATTTTGTTGCTGATCTGGACACGTGAACGAGAATCTTCAAAGTTAAAATGGTGTTACGTCCACGTGTTCAAATCTTGGGATTGCACTACTTATTGTTGAAATTTGTATTTCCATTCCCACATGCACTTTTGGATCGTTCACCCCACATTCCTGATTTTATTTTGTTTCTCTTTTTTTACTTTAAAAACTACATTGTTATTATAAATATTACAAAATTATATAATTCATAATTATATTTTTCCTTTTTTTTTATCCCTTGTCCATCTTTACTTGGAGTGTGATATGCACGCGCTCTTCAAATGCGTGGGAAATGATAGATTCTTGTCTGCATAGAATCACGAAGACGGCAAATAGATTCCATGACTTGCAAGACACAAAGTCACGTTGTAGCGTACCTAACGGAACTTCACCGACCGTTAACTTCCCTGGGGAAACTATAATTAATTATTTATTCTATGTTTTATTTAAATACAAATATAAATATATAAATCATTATTTTTAATAAAAATATCAAATAAATCAGGTTGAGTCAACAGATAAATAAAATTATAAGTTTATATTTTATAAATATATAATAAATAATATATAAATATTTTATTTATTTAATTAATAATTTTAATATTTTTATTTTAAATTAATTTAAATTTATAATATTAATTAACTTTTTTATTATTTTTAAAAAAATTAAACGAGACTCAATTAGACTCACAGACCAACCCTCATGAGCCAAGTTTAGGGATCATGTGGAACCTCTTTTAAAACCGTATGAACTCCTCCATAATGAACCGGGCCGTTTGACCCCTCTAGTTTTCAACTCCCATATATTTGACATCCCTCACACCATTGGCAAAATTGGACTAGAAAATCAAACTCAAAATGATCTTCTTCTATCACAGATGAGAGAGAACAAAAATACTTCTTCTTTATGTGGATTTCACTGCAAACATATCAAGCTTCTACAAAAAACAATGGATGGTCCTCGAAGTTTCTCTATACAACATTAGGATAGATTGAAGCTGCTTATTTCTAGTTTAAAATTAGGAAAAACCGAAGAATTCTTTGACAGGTGTTGAAAACAAGTTACATGGTACAATAATACAGTTGATATCAATACAAGGACTTGTTACATACAAAAATTAGACACAAATATGTATGTATGTATTGATGGAGGGAAATTTACAGAAGAAAAACTGGACAAGAGTACCTACCCACAACAATAGAAAGCTCTCACACTGCTCCGACTGCAAAAAACTGAAAGCAATGTGTTGTGGCCTGCAACGAAAGAAAGAGCAATGCAGAGAAAGAAAGTTTATAGGAAATTTCTTTGGTGCATTTTCAAGCAAAAGTAACTTCAAATATCAAACGTTAAGAGTTTATGTTTGAGTTTGGGCATCTTCGGCAAAAAGAAGGAAAACAAAAGTTGGGAAGAAAGAGTATGATAATCCAGTACAATAATTGTACAACCTATTTGAAGATCTTTAACTTAGGGATGTGTCTGATACTCTGTCTATCAATATTACTTCCAATCGCACCCGTCTTATATAACTGTTATTCCTTTATTTATCATTACCCGTCTTCTGTAACTGTTATTCCTTTATTTATCACCACAATCCAGATAATTTTTTATTTTAGATGAGATGAACTACAACACCGCCCAAAAAAAAAGAAAGAAAAACATCTTTCTGACTGTAATAATGTTGAATTAGTAGTCTGATCCTATAACTAGAAATCAAGATGTTATAAACTTGAGCAAAACGTACCATGTTGTTGGAAGCCTCCAGAGAAAAGCTGGGCAATATCTTACAAAAAATGCATAGACCAAAAATCCAAAAACCGCATGTAGTATCATTTCTCTTTGCTTTGGTTCAGGAAAATCAAAGATCATATTGAGCTATCATCAATAGTCATAAATTGTCCGAGCGCTGTTCTGACACGAAGCTGTACCAAATAAAAAGAACTAGTTTAGCAGACATAAAAACAACTGCAGAAGAAATCCAAATTGAGGTGTTAAGTTAATGACCTTGACGTCCAGGCAGGGATCATTCACCATATTCTTTATTTGAGAAACTATGCCAGCATCTCGTAGTTTTGTGACCCTGCCAGATGCACCAGGACTTGACAAACAAGTGAGATTTACTACAGCCCAGACAGTAGCAGTACGTAATCGGCTGTCATTACTCTGCAAAAAGTTAATTATATAAGGCTGGTCTTTATTCTCCGCATGTGGAAGGAGTTGGTTCATTACTGCTTCTTTATGAGACTCTTTCCCAGTAGCCACATTGCTGAGCACATACATTCCCTGCATGATGAGGATTTTGGGTATCACAATTTAGGTAAAAATTGAAAAATTCACCAACACCCGCCCCATTTTATCCCATAGGTCTCTGCACAAGACATTCTAGTTACTACAACTATGAGACTACTGTTCCACATGCCTTCAAAGTCCACTAGATTATGTATTTTGACACAATTGAAATAATCATAAACCCATTAGATAAATGACTTGCCCAATTTCATTTAAATGGTTTTCCAATTATCCACTTAGAAAATCCTTGCAACATACAATGGGAATCCATACCAATTTTCCAAATGTATTATAGACTTCTCTTCATGAAATCACGTATCATCTACAATTTTATACCATGCATAATATTCCAAACTAACACTATATATATATACTTCCCGATCATTTACTAAATAAACAAAAGAATAGGACAAAACATATGATGCAAATCAAATTACTTGCATTTGCAATGTAGTTTGAATTTGTTATGTGTACACATATCACTACATACATCCAGAATGAATACTCGCAATCTGAACTCAAAGTAAACCGGGTTACCTCACCACAAAAGAAAGACAAACAAATACATAAGAGAGACAGGTTTCATAAACCAAGCAATTCAAATTTCAAATCTTCTATTTGAATCTTAAATTTTATAGGTAAAGCTTCACATAATAACTTAACTTCTTTAGAAATAAATAATGGAGATTATGTTTGTCAAAGAATATAATTTCTTTTTTCAAAACTCTCAAAATTAAAGTGTGCACACCATGTAGCGTAGATGCAGTAATGAACCCACTCCTAGTTTTGAATAAATGAACGCTATTTCTTGACAGAGATATAGTGCAGGAAACGCAAAATCTAGAACTATATGTATATCTGATCATGCAAAATTTTGAGCCTTGAAAAATATGGCGGTAGGGAAGGTAAAATATAACTGCTTCTTGAATATGATCTATAAAGAACACCTTTATAGAACTTCCCACACTTTATATATAAGGTATCTTATCAATGCAGTGGCTATTAGAAATGACCTGTCATGAGAGATTAATATTGACAAAATGTCACAATTAAAAAGTAATCCGGTAATCCACCTTACCATTCCCACAACAATCAGGAATGATTTCTCAGACATTCCTACCAAGAAAACACTTCCTACCTGTATCCCAATTTCAGCTCGAGATGCACTCCATAATTGTCTCCCAACAGCATCAAATATAATACCATCGTCGGCAAACATATATTCAACAGTACTTATACATCCATCAACCATATTGCGAACAAGGGCCAAAGCTTGCTCTTGGACAAAAGGTTCAGGGTCTGCATCATAGAAGCAATAGTACAGTGATTTTCATTTAAAGTGCAGTATTACTCTAGTTAAAAGAACATGAAAGGCTGCAAGCAAAATATGATCATTACCACAGATAAGACTTGCCAGCAAGGATGCAGTAAGCTCCAAAAATACCCCTTCTTTACACTTGTTTTCTGCTAGGAAAATCAAATTCCTCAAAGCCCACAAAGCATTTAACCTGATAGTTGCATCCATTGATTTCGATAACTGAACAAGCTGTTTCACTCCTCCGCAACGTATAAACATTGACCGACGAGTCGTAAAATCAACCACTATGTTGCTAATAACATGAAGAGCTGCAACCTGGTAAACAGAGCATTGCTACAATCATTCTTCTAAAGAGGATAAAAGAATCAAACCAACTCCAATAAGTTATTAAGAGGCAAGCCTAAAGACCAGCCACCGGCCAAAAAATGTTCATAAATTCCAAAAAAGTGTGACTCTGATAACTACATTTGTAACATCAAGCAACCACAAAATAATTTCATCAAAGTTCAAAATACAACCAAATCAAAGTCTTCAGAAGATAGACTGATCCAATAATCAGCTCAACTCAATCGTCTTCAGCATTAGACTTTGTTATTACCAGCTCTATCTCAAGAAGTAACAGCTCAGATTAAGACAAATATCTATTCTGAGAAAAATAAACCATAATAATCTGAACTTTCATTGACCTTTTTGGTCAGTCAAACCTGTTAGATTATATGTCCCATGATTTTCAAAAACATCTAGTAATAACAAAGAAAGTTGCAACCAAACTCTGTAGTTTGTTGGCAGATACCATATCATGTAGCCAAGTTACTTCCTAAATTCAATAAGGTTCACAGGCAATTTTACACTTAAATTTTCTTAAAAAGAGAATAAATAAGTGCAAACCTGGACAGACGTAGAAGGGTCATTTAGGAGCCGAATCAAGGGAATAACAATCGTTTCATTCATAAAAGCACCTGCACTTAGATTCTGAAAGAACTCTTATCAGCTAGACTATATGTGTATCAGACTAAAACCTTTTGTATGACAAAACTGAAGTTTTGGAGTGCAAACCTTGATTGATCGAGATACACTTCTTAAGCAGATGCAAGCAGTGCTACGTACATCAGAACTGTTGTGAGCTAATGCATCGACCACTAAGTTCAGAACCTATTTAGGAGGAGAAAAAGTGGAAGTTGTGAATCTGTTAAACTTCTATAAATGTAGGAATTTTGAATGTCTAACACCTCTATGATTTATTTCACTGCATATTATCAATAGTAACAATATCTTTGTGCCTCCATATTTCAAGAAATTTTGCATTTCTATTGACCACTAAGATTTATGCAGTACTAAATCAAAAGCAATAACTTAACCGCTCATTTCATGATTTCATTAAAACATGCCAGCAGGGAAAATGAAAGTGGTAGACGCTTTCCTCAAAGATTTTTCTTTTTCTAATAATAAATAAAGAGACATGTATCAATATAATCATATTTACAAGAAGGTGGACAAGTATTTAAGGAAAAGTTAGGAACAACTTGAAGGAGAAGAATAGAGATCTTTACATTTGTAATTTGTACACTAAATAGCTCTAAAACTTAAAATCCATATAAACAGTATCCTCTTGAGTTACCGAAAAAAATACACAAAATTTAACTCAAAACCTTGTCCCATTAAAAATGGATTAAAAAAAAATGAAGTATACTCAAAACTTTAGAGATAGAGGCCTAAAGAGAAGGTAGTAGACAGAAAATTTTGGAGGTAGAGATTAAAGAGAAACAAGCACAAAATTATAATAAATAGTGCCAATTTTACAAAAATTACTAATCAAGCTACTCAGTAACTAGCGAGTTATAAAGACACACCATTATCAAAATTAAGTCACAAATTAGGTCTTCTCCTGATGATACGTTAAATACAAATGACCAAATCACCATATATCATAAAGTACAACCACAGGAAAAACAAAAAGGAATAAAAAAATGGAAAATCAGTGAAAAACTAATTTAACACATGCATGCAACAACAGACCTGCAATGACAAAAATCTAGACCTGCAACATTCCAACTTCGAGCACATGTCCGCCAACGCCAGTAATATTCCTTCAAATCGTAGAGGATTTAAGGAACCTCTTTTCAAGTGGTTGTAAAGTTTGTCAATACCATTAACCTCAAATGCTAGTTTCTGCATATCCTCCTTTTCCGCTATTAAACTAGAAAAAGCAAAGGAGGCTTTATCCCCAACTTGACCAGGATCATCAAGAAGCTCGAGTAGAGTATTTATCAATTTGGTTTTGATCGCTACATCTTGCAGATAGCAAGGGGAGGTGTTTCTTACAACAATCAAGCACAATGAAGCCAGCAATCTTGTCTGGGAAAACCTATCCTTCATTAAGTCAATTATACAACTCAAATCACTTCCACTTTCAGGTCCTACAAACTTTACAACAACTTCAGGATTGTTCTTGAAAATTGTTGCTAGAGACTCTAAACTAGCATCTCTCAAACTTAGAGAACCTCCAAGAAGGCTAGTAAGCTTCTTTAAAACCCCTGCATCAAACAATAACTTCTGCTCTACACTTGTCTTACATGAATGAGAAATAATACTTGCACCAAGCCCACTAACAATTTCGTTCTCATTATTCAGTAAAGAAAGAAGAAATTCCATGTTTTTCTCAAGAAGGAAATCATACTTTGGAGCCAAGTTTGATTGATAAATCATCTTAAGGGAACGAGCACCTGCATCCACCACCTGAAGAACCAAACAAAGCCATATGAGTCACTTATAGATATAAGTTACACAAAAAGGATCTATGTAAGAAACATGACTAAATCAAAAGTGATCAGCAATGTTATGTACAAGTAGTTTGTTCCCGATTTTGGTATAAAAGAAAGGCATGGAGCTTTGAAACATACAAGAAACATTTGGGTAGGCTTGATTAGTTCACTTTTTAGAGCGCATAATCACTTACACTGTGTGATTAGTGTATGCATGTGTATAGTTTGACCATATTCGTGTAATTTAAAAACAAAATTGATCTATTACATAATACAAGCATTGCCTTACGTATCAAGAGAGGACAGTAAATTGCAATCAATGAAATAAAGTTTGAGGAATGTGTTAAACAAGAATCGGCATTCTTGAAACATCTTATGTCCGACAATATAGGGGTTAGCATCTAGAAGGCTCTTTTCTTCTTTTATTGTTTAAGGTATAAATTCACTAATACATGCTATGATCATAGACTTCAAATTGATGGCTGATGAAAAAATTAGTGTAAAGAAACAGACCCCAACAGAATACACAAACACACATAAGGGCGTAAAGTAACACAATGAAAATCATTAAGAAATTCAAGAAGGTTATGAAAACCTCAAGAATATGGAAATTTACCAAAAATCCCAACCAGAAACAGTTAAATAGAATAAAAGACACAAAACCAAAACTCTCTCATTAGTGACGCCATGAATTAAAAATCTCAATCTATTACCCATTCAATTCAACCATCATTAGTCACCCATGAACTCTAACATAATAGACGACAATCACTAGGACCAAACATGCTCACCAGAAAGCATCACAATCACCACAGGAACCACACACAGATATCTCTCACAAAACAGATACATCTCACGTGCTCAACATTATTGTGAGAACAATTCAATCTAATCTGACACTCCCTCTTTCAATATTACATCTTCTGTGCTCCTCACAATAGCCATGTGACATTTCGGACTACATTCCACTAGAATAGGGTGAGCCAGTAGCCGATGACGACCGCACTCCGTGGAATCCTCCCTAAGATATTATCATATTATAGCCCAGGAGTTTTTGTAGAATCTAGCAAAAGTCCCCATTTTCGAACTTAGTACACACAAATATGCAGGAAGCTGTAATTCCTTTTGACGACTTGCTAAAAATTGACGGTCAAAGATCCCAAAATGTTATCACTTCCACATTTTATTATTCAACTCATGTTGTCATCTTCTCCAGAAAGTAGCTTCATAGAATCAATTTGTTATTAGAATCGTTGCTTTCTGTGCCCATTAGTCAATACGATGCTTAAATTATTGGCCTACAAACTAAATACTGTTTTCAATCTGTAGGAAAATAAAATAATATAGAAATATATTAAAAATTTCCGCCAATTTGAAGAATCAGGAGAAAAAAGTTAAAAAAAACAACGAAAATAAACCCAAAAAAAAACATTGAGGATTTAGAATTTACCTTTTCATCTTGATAATAGAGGAGCTGTGACAATTTTGGAAACGCGCCCGCCTCCAGCACGGCTTGTACGCCGGCATCGAAGCCACAAGCGAAGCTGCCAATCACTGCAGCAGCCTGCACAATAATATTTTTATTAATATTATCGTTATCATTGTCGTTGATGACGCCAACATCCGATACGGCGTCGCATAGGATTGAGGTGACAGCGGGGACGGCGCCGAGTTTGAGGAAGGAAAGCTTCTTGGTGCGGTTGCCGATGATTTGGTTCTTGAGTTCTCGTAAGGCCTTGAGCTTGACGTCTTGGTCGGCGGATGTTAGGCGGTGAAGGATATTACTGGTGGCGGAGATAGCAGTGGTGGCGGAGATGGTGGTGGCGGCGGTTGGCATGGTAACAAACGGCGGCGAGCTCCAAATTGTTGGTCCTGGAGAGAGAAATTTTGTGGCAAATAAATTGTTCTGAGAAAAAAATTAAATGAATTATTTAAATGATTAATTATTTATCGGGATAATAACATTTGGGTCCCTAATTTAATTTGGTTTCTCGAACAAGAATATATAATTATCCTACTTGAAAGCATATTTCAATACATATTAAATAAGTCCCCATGTCATAATCAAATGACTGAAATACTACTATCCTCGTGCAGTCACGTGTTCCTGTAGTCATGAAAATTCAAAATTACAAGGGTTCTTTGGGTTATTTCAATAAGGCTTAAGGACCTATGAATACAAATTGAAAATTATATCCCTATTTCAAAATAGAAGACAATATAGGGATCTAAATGTTATTTTTCTGTTTATTATTAATAATAGATGTTCTATTACTGTTATAAGAATAATTTTAACATACCATTTCTGGATTTCATATATATTAATTTTGATTCCATTAACTATTTTTAAATTTTAAGTTTTTATTTAATTTTTAATTCAATAAAAAAAAATTCTTTCAAATTCTAGGCCCCAAAATTACTATAAAAAAATTTTCAAATATCTCATTTAAAAATTTATAAATTTGATTAAAAAAAAGGAAAAAAATTATTTATTTTTAAATTAAAATGATCTTTGTGTTAATATAATTAACAATGAAAGATAAATTAACCTGAATTTATTAAATACATATATTATACTTTTACACCAAAAAAAATTAATAAATTTATATATTATGCGTATAATTAGATAAATAAGGTACATCTTATTTTATGTATCTTTTGTTCCTTAAAGTCAAATTTAAAATATGAAATAAAAAATTTAAAATAATTAACGTAAAATTATATATATAATTTAAAATATAAATTTAAAATTTAAAATAATTAATATAAAAATTAAAATATATATATATATTATTTTTAATATATTATAATTAAATTATAAGTTCAAAAAATTATTTAAAGTGGCGTGAATGATGAAATAATTATGTTGTTTACTATTATGATAAAAATAAAAATAAAATCAATCAAATCACTTTTTTAAAACATAAAGTTAAAATACTATTGTGATGAAGTGAAATAATTTGATTGTGTTACTAATCATAATTTCCTAATAATTGAGTATAGAGAGTTTTAATCCCTTCTAATATCTTGTGTTTTTTAGAGAAAAAATTTAATATTAAAACAATGAGAGAGTTTAAATTTACTATAAATAAGTGTATGTTCATAAATAAATGTAAAAATAATTTTATTTTATATATATGAGTGGTTTCTTTTGTTAGGAAAGAAAAATATTTTTATTACATTTTTAACACAATACAAACAATTTTTTTTTTTTTTTAAAAAAAACAGATTAACTTTTAAGATTAGTGTGTGGGTAAATTGATCTTTTATTTAATTAGAATATCTCATTTTTGGTATTAACAAAAAAGAATTTGAGCCTCATAGTTTGTGAATTAAATTCTTTCTAAAATTAAAAAAAAAAACTAAAAATAAGTATAAAAATTATTATTTTGAACATATAAATATGAATTATGTGGCGATTGAAATGATATACAGATTGAGATTATCAATTTTAATTTAAAAATTGATACTATTAGACTTTTGATCAAATAAAAAAAATTAATGTTAAAAAAAAATATTCTTATTGTTACTAGATTTTGGTTATTGAATTTTTTAGTCTTTCTTATAAAACAAGCTAGATGAAGGGTGTTAGAGACTTTGACGATCATCCTTTGATATTTAAATTAAAATGTGTTTAAAAAAATAAACATATTTAGAGACAATGAAAAATTTATTACCAAATTAGCAATAGTCCTCCCCTTAAATAAAATTTTCTTTTTATAATTTTTATTGTAGTCCTAATTAGTGAGTGATCACATTAGTTTATAAGTAGTTACTTAGGGCAATGAGCGGTTTTTGTAGCTTATGGATGGTTATTTCGAATAATAGGTGATCATTTATTTTATTTAACAAATAATTATTAGTTAATGTGTGTATACATGATAATCACAATTTACTTCTAATTATTTTTGATATTATGTGATTCTCGACAAAAATATAAATATATTTTTAATTCAGATCAAATTAATACTATATAAAAATTTGAAATAAAATTTTAAGTAATTTATGAGTTTTCAGATATAACATTATAAGTCCTCGCGCTTAATATCATATTAGTCTCCAATAATTCTAAAAGTATCCAATAAAAGTAATGGAGAGCAATGTAATTATTAAAAATAAAATCTTATTTTTGGAAAATATAAATGATATTATTATAATTTACTTTTTTAATATTAAGTACAACATTTTCTCCCACTTTTTTACCTTTCTTTTGACTTCATTTGACCCGGGCCCCAACTCCGCTCCACTCTGATTTCCCGGATCCCAAGAATCCAGTAGTAGTCCCCACCCAAAACGCACCCGCCCCACTTTATTTTCTCCACCGTTTTATCCGGTCACCAACTCCCACTTTCACTCACCTACTCCCCTCTCTCTCTCTCACCGTTTCCTCCGGTCACCCTTCCTCTCACAATCAAAATTTTTAATTTCCCCCGTTTCACACCATTTTCAAATGAATTAAACCCAACAATTTCAGACCCTCTTACCCAATTACCGAATTTTATTTTCCAAGAAACAGAAAATTGGTTGTTCGTCGATCGTGCATTGAGTAATTTTAGGGTTCTGTACAGTTAGTTTATCGTTATTCATCGAGTAAGTTTATCTTTTTTTTTAAATTTTTTGTTATAATTTTGTTAGGATAAAATATGTGCAACAGTTCATCAACTTGTTAATGGAATGTGACTGTTTGATTGAATTTTTAGTGATTGGCTTATCAAAAATAGAAGTATGTCTATGTTGTTATGTTCTGTTTGGTTGGTGAGAAAACTTGGGAAAGCAAAGGAAATTAAAATTTGAAATTTTGTTGTTGCAAGGTTCAGTAACATAAAACATAATTTTCTCCTATGTCTAGCCTGGTAAATTCTTTTTTCGGTTGTTGCAAAAGCTGCGAATCTGTTAAAAAGGCCTAATTTATTCGTTTTTTTTTTTTTATATGTAATTCGTGAGGTTTTCCCAGATCGGATTACGAATTTTAGTTTTCTTTTTTAAATGCGAATCCTTCATAATATATTACTTCCATGTTAGCGTGTCTGATGATATATGGAGAGAATTTTATTGTTTTTGCCTTTTTTAATTTTGCAGCCAGCTATTTCTCTATAAATACATCTAAAATTCTTTTCTTCGTTGACCCCTGTTCTGCTATGTCATTCAGCATTCCATTTCATTGCTTTTCAGCAAATTCTTGGTGAGTTTTTGAACTGTATACCTTTTATTTTGTCAATATCTTTCTTGCGTTTTTTAAAAAATTATCTTCTGGGCGGAGAATTGATGCTAAGATATCATTGATTAATTAGATTTGTTCTGCATATGCTTTTTATGTGTTTGTTCTTGTGAATTGGTTGTTGGCTAAATGTGGGATCTGTTCTTTTCAGATTATATTTTTGAAATCTATTAAATCATGTGCGGAGGTTCAGACGAGTTGAGTTATAAGACTTCGGCTCCATCGGCTTCCATGCAAAATAGGTCATCTCTAGATAGAAATATGAGTAATTCGACTGAAACAGTGAAGACCGAACATTCTTTCTCGCCTTTGCTGGAACTTGCAGCTGATAATGATATTGAGGGCTTTAAGCAATCAATCTGTGATGTGTCTGATATTTGTGCTGTCGGACTCTGGTATTGTTTCCAACGTTTGTCCAAAAAGATAGTTCTTCAGTGTAGAACGCCATTAATGGTTGCTGCTGAGTATGGAAGCGTTGATGTTGTGAAACTGATTTTGTCTTTAAGCAAGGCTGATGTAAATCTCACTTGTCGTACGGATAAGCGCACTGCTCTGCACTGTGCTGCTTCTGGTGGGTCTGTTAATGCTGTTGTTGTTGTCAAGCTGCTTTTAATTGCTGGTGCCGATCCTAATATCACTGATGCCTATGGGCATCGCCCATTTGATATTATTGTTACCCATCGGGATGTTCTTTATTTGAGGGCTGCCCTTGAAGAGCTTTTGAAGAATGTTGGCTCTGTTCGTTTAGATGATCTGCTGGCTTCAACTGTTGGTTTGAGATCCAGTCCGTCTCTTTCTTTTTCCTTTGATGATTGTTCTTTATCTTCTGTTACTTGCAAGCCCGACAATGGACATGCTTCTTTGGCACCGGAGAAGAAAGAATACCATATTGATCCATCTCTTCCAGAAATTCAGAACAGCATGTATGCATCTGATGAATTCCGCATGTTTTCCTTTAAAATCCAGCCCTGTTCAAGAGCTCATTCCCATGATTGGACAGAGTGCCCTTTTGCTCATCCTGGTGAGAATGCAAGAAGAAGAGACCACAGAAAGATCCACTATAGTTGTGTACCATGTCCAGATCACCGCAAGGGGGCATGCAGACGTGGAGATATGTGTGAATTTGCTCATGGAATTTTTGAGTCCTGGCTACACCCTGCACAGTACAAGACAAAACTCTGCAAGGATGGCACAAGTTGTATGCGTCGGGTGTGCTTCTTTGCTCACGCATCTAATGAACTACGACCCCTTTATGCGTCTACTGGATCTGGGGTGCCATCTCCACGATCAGCTACAGCCATGAACCTGTTGCCTGGCTCCCCATCGTCTGTTTCTGCCATGTCACCTTTTCCATTTTCTCCGCCCATGTCTCCCAGTAATGATATGTTACACTTATCCATGGCCTGGCCTCAACAAAGCATCCCAACTTTGCATCTACCAGTCAGTAGCATTCAAGCAAGTCGATTGAGATCTTCTCTCAATGCAAGAGACATTAAAGCTGAGGAGTTCAAAATGTTGCAGGATTTTGAAATGCAGCAACATCAACTCATTAATGACTTACCTCCTCTCCCTCAGCCTCAGTTTGGTACTTTTTCTGCGTATCATTCTGCTCGTTCTAACACCCTAACCCCCACAAAGCTTGATCAGCTTTCCTACACTGAGATCTCATCTCCTCGATACTCTGACCATCTTGCTGCTTCAACTGTTTTATCTCCCTCACATAAATCAGTAGTTCTTAATCAACTCCATCAGCAACAAAACATGTCTCCAATCAAGAATGTTGATCATTCTCTCCTGCAGGCATCGTTTGGTATTTCTTCTTCGGGTGGAATGTCACCTCGGAAGGTGGAGCCTATATCCCCTGTGAGCTCTCGCCTACCAACTGTTGCTCAACCTGAGAAGTTGTTGCGACAGTTATGCAACCTCTCTTGCGATCTTAAATCTGACAGTGCTATTGGTTCCCCAATTAATTCTTGGTCAAATTTGGAATCCCCAAGAAGGAAAGTGGATTGGTCTTTTCAGGTTGATGAACTGAACTAGTTACCGAAATCATATTCGATGGGGCTCAATGGTGTTGGGCCCGATGTTGCACCAATTCAATCACTTGTGAGGGAAACTCCTTCAAAGATGAAAGCAACAACAGTTCCACCTTCAAGAATGTCAGTCTCAGCGGAGGGTTCTAATTTAAGCTCCCAGAGCGAATCCGGTGATTATTTGGGAGCATGTCTTGAGCAATTGCAGCTCGATCAGACTGTTGCTTAGCAAATTAGACGGCTTTTATAAAGGCTTAAGATAGTTAAAACTAAATTATCAAGTTTTTATTCATTTATGTGGTGATATGGCTATTAAACAGATAACGGTAACAATACAAACCAGAGGAAGGATGAAGTTCAGAGTAAAGTCCTCCTTTATTTATTCATTTGTTTTCATTACAAACCAAGTCAGAAAGGAATGGCAATCCTAGTCTGGATTAGCCAAGAAGAAAACCCAGGTTTGGTAGTTTTCTCGCCATACTTTCCTTGATCTAGGCCTCTTAAATTTTAGTTCCATGAAACATATAATTCTTGAAATAGATTCCATGTCTATTTGAGATGGGGTTTGCTGTCCCTTCTCGGTTATTGATGTTTATTAGTAACCGGTGTGAAGATGGAATATATTTTTATTACTTTTATTCTATAATATTCTGTCAATATCTATTTTTTTCCGTACATCTAACTTTGCTTTTCCTTTTTTTCATATCACATCTTTGCTTTGCTTTCTCGCTACTTGTATTTATTCATAATGCTTTCAAATCTGTGATGAGTTGGATCCCAATAAGTTTGGTATGGGGGAAAGTTTCTGTTGATTCTTAAAAATCTTTATTGAGAAGATCGGAATGTGGTGGATGAATGGGAATAGGAATGGGGATGGGAATGGGGAATTTCTTATCTTACGAAAATGAGATGTGATGTGTAACCTACTTTGTGAATGATAGGTGCTTTAAGGTATCATGCACCTAGTCTAGGTATATGAAGTAATGATAATGCCAACCCCACTAACATCTCTAGTTGTTGTGTCTTTATTGTAGTGGGGAATTCTTTAATTTTTGATGTCTTATGTGGGCTAAATTCCTCTTTTTCAAGGAATTGACATGTCAAGTTTTTGAAGGTTTGCTCCTGTTTTAGGGCATGTAGTAGAAGGACTTGGAAAAACAGATAAGGAAAAATATCATATTCTGATGTGAAAACTTTAACTTCATCCACATGTCAGAAATTCGACAACTAATCAAAGCATAAACTGCAAAACATTGCATTGTAATCATTTTTGCCAAAGGGATTTATATTGCTCAATCCTAAGGCTAAGAAGATTTTAAAAATCTTGCAAGTTTTTTAGAATTCAATAAATCTGTAAAGAATATGGAGACTGGAGTCATTACTGCAAATTGTTGTAAATGCGGTAATGCATTGCTATTCTCGTATACTTACAGTTACCAGGTACAAATTATTACAAATCCTGGATTCATTGCTGACCTGACTCCTCTTCTTTTCCCATGTCCTAGGCTGATTCTCTTTGGTCCTCCCAAGCTTGTATGAACTTCAGAGAGCCTTGCTTCTTTTTCGTTCATTAAATCGACTAAATGAGTATGAAGAAATTGTTTAACATTGTTCATTCAGCCATGGCGATTTTTCCCTTGCATAAGCAAGAACCAGTTAATTAACCAATGAAAAAGAAACTATCCCTAAGGATCAGGATTATAATTTACTTTCGAGCTGATAGGTCCAAATCAAAAAACAAGCTTTCGCAACATGGTTTAACTGCTCCTGATCTTACTTAATCTTCTTCGTCATGAAATGAACAACTGGCATTGGGAACATATCCAGCTTGTTTGATAGAGATTAACAATGATCTCAAATTTTCATATATTTTGTTAGACGCAGGGTGTGATCTGCTTCCAGCAGTAAAAGAGTGAACTTGATTTCTAACAACAATCCAGCTGAATCCAGGAGGCTTTTGTAGACCCTTTTCTCTCAGCCATGTTCTTATTTTTCTGACTTCTGACCAAAGACCTGCTGCAGCATAAATATTAGATATCAAAATATAGTTCCCTGGATTCATTGGTTCTAATTCAATAAGTTTATCAGAAATGGTTTTAGCTTCATTCATGTCAATTTGCATTCCACCGGCACTAAGCAGAGCTCTCCAGACAGATGCATCTGGTTCGATAGGCATTGATTTGATGAACTCTTTAGCTTCATTTAAGTAGCCCCCACGACCAAGCAAATTGACCACACAACCATAGTGAGCAAGCTTGGGGTTAATGTTGAAATCCTGAACCATGGAATGGAAAATCTGTAATCCTTCATCTATTAAACCAGAATGGCTGCAAGCGGATAGAAGAGATATGAAAGTTACTCCATTTGGTTGGAAATTATCTTCCAACATTTGCAAGAAGGCATGAATAGCATCATGTCCACGACCATGCATACCATATCCCGTAATGATAGCATTCCATGAACTGATATTTCTGCTCGGTAAGCTTTCAAATATCCTTTCAGCATCTTTTATACTACCACATCTAGCATACATTGTTATAATAGCATTTGCAAGAGACAAATTGAAACCTAAGGAAGATTCCCGCCGTTTGATGTATGCGTGCAAGCACTCTCCTAGAGGCAAACTGGCGACATCAGTACATGACCAGAGAATGTTCAAGATTGTGACTGAGTTCGGTTCCACTTCAGAGGTCATTTCTTTGAAAAGTAACAGCGCTTTGTCGGCATTGTTGTTCTTAATATAACCGGCAATCAAAGCATTCCATGAAATCAAATCTTTATTTGGGTATCTGTCAAAAAGATTCCTAGCTGTTGCTTCATCACCACAATTCATATACATATCAATCAGTGCTGTGTTCAATGACTGGTTTATTTCAATACTTTGCTTTATCATAAAACCATGAATTGATTTCCCAGTACTAAGACAAGTGTCATCGTCACAAGAAGCAAGGATAGATATCACTGTGTACGGGTTAGGTTTGACTACAGATTCTCTCATCATCCCAAATAGTTCCCAAGCTGCATCTTTCAAATTGTTGCGAGCCAGTGCCAGGATCAAAGTGTTATACGAGACTACATCTACATTACTCATCTCACTGAAAATTTTCTTTACTGATTCAATGCAATTACCCTCAGTATACATGCTTAGCAAGGCATTTCCCAAAGAACTGTCCAGCATCATCCCGTTCTTGATTGCAAGAGCATGTAAGCTTTTACCCTCTTTCAAGCAATCAGCAATTTTTTCGCATAAATCCAGCATGATAACAAAAGTTCTTTCATCTTCTCGGATGTTTTCTTTTCGCATTCTAACAAACAAATCGGTTGCTTCCCTGTAATACCTGTATGCAATGTATGCGAATATCATAGAATTCCACAAAGCAACATCATGGGATAAGATGGTATCGAATACTTCACGTGCCAGCTCCAAACTTCCAATCTCACTATACATATTAAGCAGAGCATTTGCAATGAACAAATCATTGGTATACCTAAACTTTATAGCCACTGCATGAATTTGCATTCCCAATTTAAGACATCCAAATTCCACACAGGCCTGAATAATAACCAATATTGTAACGAGATCAAACTTAACACCATCCATAACCATTCTTTCAAAAAGCTTCAAAGCATTAAAGCAATTCCCGGCATCAAAATATCCATTAATCATCGCATTCCAGCTTACAGCATTCTTCGCAACCATCAAATCAAACACAAGATGTGAAACATTCACATCATGACCCAAATAAAATCTGATCAAAGCAGTACCCACATGGGGTTCAGATTCAAAAAGTCCATTCCTCAAACAAAAACCATGTATCTCCTTCCCTAACCTCAAATCTAGTAACCCTTCACACGCCAAAAGCAACGCCACCACAGTGCGTGAATTGGGTCTCAAACCTTCCTTTTGCATCTGAATAACCAACAAAATCGCTTCCACATGATAACCACACCCCACATACCCACTCACCATGGCATTCCAAGAAACCAAATCTCTCTCACACATCTCATCAAATACTTTACATGCATCGTCAATAAGCCCGCATTTGCCATAAAAATCGACAAGGGCAGTCCCAACTCGAACATCTTTAATTAAATCCGTATCTCGGATACGATCGTGTAATCTCTTTCCTCTCTCCACGGCGTTCAGCCGCGTACACGCTTTGATGATGAGAGGCAAAGTGGAGGCTTCTGGCTCTATGTTAAGAGATTCCATCTGGGTGTATGTAGAAAGAATAGCACGGTCATTTTTGAGCTGGGTTTGTTGTTTGATGATTGAATTATAGTCTTCGTTTTTGACTTGGGCATGTTTGAATAAAATGAAGGGTTTTGCCAGGGTTGAATACGGAGCTAAAACCATTGTCAATAGTTAGCAATTTGGCGGGACGAAACTGACATATTTTGCCATTCTCAGATATATAAGCATATATGAGTATTAACGGATAGATCCCTAAGGTTTTATGAAATAACATATAATAGCATAGATTTATTTCCTATAACAGATGAGTCCTTAGAAGGATCTAATTGCAATTGATTTATTTTCGGGGACATTTTTATTCAAAAATTAATCATTTGGTTAGTTTAATAAAAAAAAGATAACTTTCTCATTTTTGTAAAAAGTTGCAAAAGTGGTCATTTTGAAAAAATTTTGCTATTATTTTTCTTCAAAAAAAAAACAATTAAATAAAAGTTCTTTCTTTTCCCCTTTACATGTATACTTATAGAAATTGACTTAATATTTTCTGTACATAGAAGGGAAATTAAACTTCTGGCAGACAAAGCATAAACCAAGAAAAGAATTAAGTTGCAGCTTCTGATAGACTTGCTGCTGCCAAGTTAAAAGCTGAATCCATGAACAGATATCCACTTCATTTCCTGAGAAATTCCCAAGGCCCAGTTCCTGTCCCTATCCTGCAAATGTTAGAACAGAAAATGGTAACAGATTTGCGAACAGCTTCGAGAATGAATGTGATGATCTTGGAGGAATGTCATGGGTGAAATTACCTCAAAAAGCCGGCAAAAGCTCGAAGACTCATGTAAATTGTGAGACCAACCCAGAGTCCGATGAATCCATTGTTGGAGGAGAGACCCAACAAACATAGAATGCTGAATTGAGCCACTAGAACCTGCGGAAGGTATCATGTCAAGTTAAATTTTGGCCAACTGGAGGATTTATAAGATGATCAACATTATGCTTTGGTAGCCAAAAGGCAAGAGGAAAGACAAAAAGCCTTGAATAGAAAGGAACTAGAAACTTACCATGGAGCATGCAGCATATGCATAATCAGATGCTCCGAAATTGATACCATCAAAAACGAATGCCATGGAATTTATGGGTTGAGTACCTGCGACAAACTGAGATGAAAGAGAACTAATTTTTATTTTTGGTTGTAAGTGTAAGAATAGTAATATTATTTTTCTTGGTTTTTGATAAAAGGAGTACCGGAATTCCTATACTGATGAGGTGGAGAACATTGGCATCTCTTGTGAATAATTTTGCCCCAAAATGCAGTGATAATCCAAGTATGGCTGAAAGCATCAATCCTAGAACCAGTCCTAACTGCAGGAGATACCATGTGAAAAGTTATTTGAGAAAATTATATGATGTCAGAAGACTTTTGATCTTTCTGAAATAAAATGCAGTACCTGCAATACTCGAGCTGCACTTGCTGTTGCTCTTTCGTAGTCCTTTCTAGCAAAGGAACTTGCAAGTATTGCCTGATATGGCAAAAATGAAATGAACTTTAGCATATAGTAATTGAATCTATTGAAACCTCCAAATATATCGTACCTCATGTGCTTAGAAAACGACAGAAATGCAACCAAGTATACTTGAAAACAGCTCTAACCTGACCGGCAACAGCCAAACCATCAGCTAAAAGAGATGTTGCCAACCACACCTGCAAGCAGACCTGAAATGCAGCCATCGATGTTGAACCCTGTCGTGCAGCCAATGATGCTGACAGGGTGACGCAGAATGTGGTAGCCATTACCCTTATTAGCAATAGAAAACCTGGAAATCAAGCACAAAATGAGAGAGGATTTGCAAGAAATTTTGACTAAAAGGCACAAACAACCAGAAATCAGTAAAGCCAAATTAAAACTTGTTTCATCAAGATTAGCTGGTAAAATCTCTTGTTATTGCTCGAGGATTTTTTTTTTCTCAACATTCCAACTTGTTAAGGCAAGATGGTGCAATTACCATTCTTAAGAAACCTGCTAAACTGGAGATGTTTGAGAGAAGGAGGAATGAGGTCAACTTGCTGTATTAATCTCCACAAAAGTATAACTGCAATCAGATACCTGTAATGACCGTATAGATTTGTAAATGAAGACAATAAGTAGCAAGTATAGTCATTTGTCAATATTTTCCACAATGTGGATGTATAACTTACTGAGATATAACATGAGCAATGGCTGCACCGCTGACACCAAGCCGGAAAACAAAGATAAATATTGGGTCTAAAATTATGTTTGTTAAATCTCCTGCCACTGAAATAGTGTACATAGGAAAGTAAATTAGAATGGCATCAAACAAAAAGGTTCCATGTATTGCTGGAAAAGATTAAAAGTCCTATAAGGAATACCGGTGGCGTATAAAGGAGTTTTTGTATCCTTGAATCCTCGGAAGACACCTTGCATGGCCAAAGACAAAAGAATTGCTGGAGCACCAAGTGACCGTAATTTCAAGTATTGTTGTGCAGGGCCTAGCATAGGGGAATCCTGTACACACAAAAATATTGTGTGGTTTTTAGTCCGGATTAGTAATAGATTGCAGCCTGCCTAAGTAAATTAATGAAAACGGCAGAACAAGTTCAAGAGCTTCTTCTTGTCCTAACAACTACTTACAGAACCTATTCCCATGAAGTTCAATAGAGGTATTGCTAAAGCTATAAGGAGTATGGCTTGAATGAGGCCAAGGATGCTGCCAATAACCAAAGCTGATGAGGCTGATGGAATATGCCTTCTTTGGTGCTCAGATTTTGTGACAAAGTTACCAGTAAGAGGTTCTGACTCAACTGCAGCATCATTGGAATCTGATAGCGTAGGATAAACGGGAGCATAAATATGTAAACATGAAAAAAAATAGAAAGACTTTGCAAACCACTAAAAGGATAAATATATACCATGTTCTGGTATCGACTCTTTATCTTCACTGTTACTAGAACCTGTTTCTAAGTACTTGTATTCTTCTTCTTCAGGGCCTGCTCTTCTGATGGTGTCTTCCTCGGCAACAAAAGAGGTAGTGATACTTACGAGTGGGAATATTGCAATTCTTGATACTTGATTGAATAGAGCAATAGAAACTCCAACAGCAGCAAGTTCTACGGCACCTGAATGGATTGAGAAAAACCAGGTCAGTTATTTATAGGAAAATAGTAAACAAAGTCTGAAACTATACATTAATTTTCGAATGTAATTGCTAGATACTGAGCAACAAAGGTAAGCCAGGGTAAATTTGGCGCATCAAAAGCTGCATTGGCCTCATATATGAGCTAAGATTATATCAATTGAACTTCTGTGAATGACACCAATATCTTGAAATCGAGCAGGTTTGACAGAGTAATCAAGCAAATTTGCTAGAATAAAAAGGCGGAACAAATGAAGTTTCAAAATGAACAGAGACAAGAAAGAACCTATTTGGCCTATAAAAGCCGTGTCAACCAAAGAAGCGATTGGATCAGCTGTCAAAGCTAGTGATGCAGGCAGCGCAATCTGTGCAATTTCTATACCAAGTTCATCCAACTTCAGAGCATGTCTGCTCATAGAAATTGCAGAAAACTAAGTATTAGTTCCTACTAACACATCTGAAGATATAACATCAAGTAAAAATTTCTAAAATGGAAAAAAAAGAGCAACAAATAAGCATTTTTGAGCGTTGTTATGCTTTCGAAAAATAAAAAAAATAAAGTAGAAGCTTAAACTTGGTTTTATGTTTAAAACTGATACCTGACATCCTTGAAGAAAATGAAGATTGGGGGCCTCTTCTTATTCCCAGAAGAGTCTGTATCAAATTCTTCAGCCATCTTTTGTGAAAAAAGAGGACGAATTCTCCTAGTTGCACAAAGGAAAGGTAAGTAAGGCAGTAAAGCTACAATGTAACTGTAAAGTTTCACAAATTGATCAGCTCTGCAAAATTTTCCATTTTCAAATCAATACAAATTGCTTGAAAACTGAAAATGAAAACTAACAATACCCATCAACAGAAAAATATCTAAATTCAAAGTCAAGGGAAAAATTTGTACCTCTCACTTTCAGTTTGAGCCCCAATAAGTTTTCTTCAAAAGCAACACCAGACCTATCAGCGATCAAACCTCAAAAAAAGACTCTAAATTTCATGTTCAGAGGAAAGGATAACTTTTTATTTTCCAAAAAAGCCAGACAAATTTTTGAGCTGAAAGTTGGAGGAAATTTCTGATCCTCAAGAACTCATCAAAGCAAGAAACCACCTAATTCAATTTCAGGAGAAAAATTCCGTCACCCACCCCTGCAAAAGAACGTTAAGCATAAGAAACCAAGAGGCAAGCAACCATCATACTTGAAACCTCGTAACTTTCAAAAAGTCAAAACAAGAAGACCCCTCCATACTCAAAACTCCCTCGGATAAAACTAAGAAGACCTGTCACTTTCAACTGGGGGAGGGCGGCAAGTTCTTCTCGACACTTTTCATCTGGGGGAGGCAAGTTCTTATTCCATCACCCGTGGACCAAAATTCAAACTGATTTAAAATGGTCAGATTTGGTTTGAACAAAGACAAATTTATTCAATTTAATTAGTCAAAATATTAGTGCACTATTTAATCATTTTATCATAAATTATCATTTACTTCATTTTATAAAAAATTATAATTTTTTTTTATCACTTAACAAATAATTTATAAAATTATATAATTTAATTTTTTCTTATTATTAAACAAGTAAAATATAGGTCATACTATGATATTTTTGGGTATGATTACATTCTTTTTTTTAAATAAATTATTTTAAATACTATTTATTATAATTTTTTAAATTTTTTAATACGTTTTAAATTTTTTATTATATATTTTAAATATTATTTAATATTTATATTATATATTTTAATTTTTTTTGTTTTAAATTTTACATACAAAAATTTTTTATACTTAAAAATACTCAAAAATATTATAATCGAGTCAGTAAAACATACATATAAATTATATTGTATGTAAAAATTTAAAATATGTAATTTTATTAAAAAATTAAAACATAAAAAACTTTGTAAAATATTAATTATTATTATTATTTTTTATATTAATAAAAATTAATACAAATAAATAAATTATTTAATAAATTATTTAATTTTATAAAATAATTAAATAATTAATATTTTAAAATTAAAAAAATTATTTTTATAAATGAGAAGGATATATTATTTAATTATATAATTTTTATAAAATAAAATATTAATGGTCAATTTAGTTTATATGAACAAAAATCGATAAATATATATTCAAATTAAGCCAAAT
>CP135553.1:9816669-9846052 GCA_032402905.1 Khaya senegalensis | reverse complement strand
TATTCACGCTAGTATATGCATACTTGAGAATTAATCTCCAGCTTATAATAGTAGATTTTGAGTTCATATTGTTGATAAACACTTACTTCTATTGCATAACCGATATTTACTCGACATACTGTTGATGAATACCTTAATCTTAAAACACATAATGAATGTACCCAATCTTAAAGATGATCAGCAAGACACCATCTATTTTGAGTGTGTCAGGTAAGAAGAGGGAGAAGAAGACATTGCTATTCATCATTCATGGATAACATTTAATATTCATTTAATTGTTGAGATAATTGGCGTTAACATCTGTATATAATACAATAATTAGTATACATAATTATATAAATACCTATATAAACATAAGAGGAGATTCATTATGATATTTATGGTATTATTGTTTCAATTTTTTCTATTTTTTTAAAAGTTATTTTAAAATTTTCTAAAATCGTTTTAAGTATTATTTATTATATGTTTTAATTTTTTATTTTATACATTTTAAATTTTTTACTGAATATTTTAAATATTATTTATTATTTATCTTATATATTTTAATTTTTTTTATTCGTTTTAAATTTTATAAAAATAATTTCAATTCCCATAACTAAATATTTTTGGGTTGTAAATTACTCGGTAGACAATTTTTGCAAACCCCACATAAGAGTCAAGCAAGTTAATTGGACAGAAAACTTTGTGGCTGTGGATCCAGCTTACATTTTGTGATGCAAATGTACTACATTCGTACGAGTTGTAATTGAATTCTTTCAACTAGGGCTACATGAATTTCAACTTGTAAATGAGTACATCTTCAGCTCTAGTATGCATTTAGTTTAAGCCAACATTTCTCCATTCATGCAAGCTCTCAACTTGACATCCACCATGTCCTTACCTTCTACATAGTCGACATCGCAGCATTCTATTCTCCCCGCCTGAAAAATTTATACAAAGATCAATGAATAATTTCTCGAAGGTTAAAGAGAGAGAGAGAGAGAGGGTTCTGCCAGAGTCCTAATAATTTCTCAAAGGTCTAAGATGACTAATTCTGATATCAAGGACAATTAGCTAGCTAATGTTTTGATCACAAAATATGGTGCAGAAAATTAAGTACCTCTTTGCGTCCTTTGGTCGGGGAAAAAACTCGAATCCTGCGGACTAAATCCGCCGAATGATTGCCATTCCATGAACAAGCCGGCAAGGCACGGGGCGAACTTCGAGTATAGGTGGTAACAACATGTTCTCCTCGACTAGTATCAATGTTATCCAAGAAAAATACGTGAGGAAAATCACAGGGATTGTTACTTAGCCGCCGAGTGTTGAACATGTAGAACGGCGGTCTACCTTTAATCTGCCATGGCTGAAATGTCTCGAGGGGTTTCCTGAGAAAACTTCGAGGGAAAATACTTTCGTAAACATGAGTAGAGTAGCCCCATGAGATTGAGAATGACCAGTTGCTTTGCCTGTGATAGCATATGGTTTGTTGCAGCAGACGTGATTGGTCAACTTTTGCTGCTTTCATGAGGTGGTTTACGGCGTCAGATCGGTTCTTTGAGGGGAAGATTGGATCTATGGCGTCGAAATGGTGAAGGCTGATTAATGGAGAATTTGGATGAGCTGATAGCAAGCCGGAAATGTCCCCACGTAGATCAATCTGCATGTTGATATCAATGCAAATTGTTGTTAATTAGTGCGTCGGAAGATTAAGTGAAGACTATTTACTGCATTATTCATTGACAATTACCTGGTGAAATCCCTTTTCGATGGTGAGATCAACTCCTAAATCAGCTGAGCAAGAATGTGACATATAATCACTGACATGCAAATGTGGATATCTTTCAATACACCACTCTATTTTTGATGCCAATATTTCAACCAGTGCATAACTCAAAGCATAACCAGCTCCACCATACCCCATATCAAAAGAGAAATCGCAGTTTGATTTAATGCTCTCTGAATTTTTCCCAATGTAGTAGTATTTTGTATGATCATATTTTCCCAACACCTCAACCAAATTTTCCAGGAAAATTAGAGTGTCATCATCTCCCATCACATACCATCTCACGTCTGTGTTATTGTTATTTCTATTCTCATGCTCAAATGCCTCCAAAATTGAATGATACATTCGAACTTGGCCAGGGTTTACAAGTTTAGGATACACCTTCAATTTCCTGACGTCTTCGTTGACACGAAATGGAGGATACGAAGAACGCCAAGGTAGAAGTTGTTCTGTGGGAGCTTCATCTAACCAAAGATTTCCCCTTGTTATATTTTCTCTCCACCATGCTTCAATGTAGGGTTTTCTATGCTGCCATGTTCTTACTGAACCGAGTAACACAAACACAATGTGGCTGATATTTGTAGGAGTATTTGAAATGTTATGATCATTTGAACCCGACCATTTTTGTGCAATAAAGGGCATAAATAGATCAGTAGATCTCTCATAGGGATGGCAATTATACAAGAATGAATAGAACAAGAAGAGAACTAGGCCAGAAATAGCTATAGATTTCCATAAAGTTTCAAGAGAGAAATGTTGAAAACTTTGTTGCATTGAGCTGAGCTTCATGGTATTATTGCTAGAAGACATTTTGCAAAACAGAAAGAACTCGAAGCAATTTGGAAAGAAAGCAAACTGAATTATGTATAGCTCGGGCAATGCATACGAATGAAACAGGATTTGGCTCAGGATTCCCATCTTTTATTCCAGGGTGGTTTTTTGTGATCGACACACTTTAATCACTAATCACGAAAACTGCCCGGTTGCGAAGCTTATCCCGGAGATGTTTTTCATTTGCATTCGCGAGCATTCGTACCCTCATAACCAGCCCAAAACAAAATTCGAATGCATTTGCTTTTTTGAGCGGTTTCCAATTGGCCATGGGCGTTGGAAGAAATCCGAAACCAAGTTTTGTCAAGTATTGAAGTAGAATTAAGCATTAATTGCGTGATTAGAGTATGGACTTAAAACATTGGGCACAAACGTTAGCAAGATTTCAGGGAAAAGAGAAATCAAATGTTTTTCATGCTACCATGTATCCTAACAGCTTCGGGGTTATAAATGCACTTTGTCATATTAATCTAACCACAACTTATAACTGGGGAATTCATATAATATTGTTTGCAAATCCCATCTTGATTTGAATGTCTCTTTGATGGTTATAAAACCCGGATCAAATGGGAATTTTGTGAGAAGAGATTGGGTCGGTGGAATTACCTCATTTCACAAATTTCAAAATTTCTTATATCAAAGTTTTCTGCCTCTTTTTTCCAAAGAAAACATAACCTGGAGCCATCACATGGGCAAGAAAATTCAGATGTCTTGAGAACATAAAACTAAAATAATCTTCTTTGGACTTCTAAGAATGTTCAAATGAGGAGTCGATCGTATGTGCTAATTCTTTGTTGTTGCATATACAGATGAAGCCAATTCTTGTGACTGTTAATGAAATTTTCTTCATGATCATGAAATAAAATAAAATTTAATATTTTAAATTGCATATCAATTTATATTGAATCTCAAGTCTTGGCCTCCACGTTAGCTCTGGCCCCCAATTTTCACTCTCTTCCTCAGGTTTTATAAATTCACTCGGATGATACATGATGTATGCACACCAAAGCATGAGACTTAATTTTATAATGCCATGTTGTATACGCATTTTGTAAATTTTGCAATTAATGAGATGAGATTAAAAACAATTCTAAAATACGGAGATAATACAAAAGAAAATGCTTCTTTTACTTGGCAACACAGCAAGTTTTTATCCTAGATTTCGTCATGCAAAGACAAAAATGGATAACAAAAATGCAAAAATGGAATGAGGGAAGCACAGTTTGGTAGTAGATCACACATTTCAAAACACGTCCTCAGTACATGTGAAGAAAATGAAAAATGTTTCTGTTTGTAGAGAGTATATCATTCACCTATACTATATTTGCACAAACTTCAAGTCCATACTACTGATTAGAAGAATCATGAAAAGGTTTTTGGCAAGGATTTTCCAAACTACATACTATACGAACTTATGTTTGCACAAACATACGAGTCGATGGATGAAATTTTAACAATTTCGCTAGGCAGAAGTTTCATATATTTTGTAGTATAACACAAGCAATGAAATTTTGATGACAAGGTAAAGATTAATGGAATATTTGTTACCTTCCACAGATGCTGATTCTGAACTGCTGCTGATGAGGGACCCTACATTTCTTTTGTCATCCTGGCTCCAATCTTTGATCTTTTGCCATACACTTCCGCACTTTCCGCCATTTTCCTATCATTCAGACACAGTACTACTGCTAACATAAAACAGAAACCTGAGAGAGAGAGAAGCTGGTGATAGGGACTTTCTACAGACTTCACCTTAAACACTTTGGTTTATCTTATATCTACTTATGTAGTACGTCTTTCCAGTTATACGGTTTGCTAGGAGAAAGGACTAGCATTGATGTCTTGGCTTACAACTTTGCTCACCTCTAATTTTCATGATCATCGGCTGAATGATTAACTACAGAATTTGCTACTTTTCTCCTGGGGGAGAAAGCAGTAAGTATACAAATTACACCATTGTAATGCTTCCCCCATAGCTACAATATAACACTCATGTATCTCAGAACCATACAAGTCAGTTTTGCTAGATTTGCTTTCTCTAATTCAAAAAAAAAATTAGATATCTCGAGGACCATCAAATGACTGAGTCTTTCTCAAATTCCAGTGGAGGCCGTCATGGATGCTGCGTAAGAAGTCATCAGTAGAATCAACTTGGCATGCTGTAGCAACAGGCCAAGGTGCCATGCTGCACACAAGTGCGTCACCAGGTGCTAACTGTTTCCTATCCTTGCCATCAAATGATGCCCAGGCTGGGCTTCGGCTATTGAAAGGAATTTGAACTCGCACTGTCACATGCTCGGGTAGTATCAGAGGCCGAAAAGATAAAGAATGTGGACAAATTGGTGTGAAAAGGATGCCAGGAACCTGCACTTTCAGAGATGTATCAATATTTTTATGTTTGTTTCTTATAAACAGGATGTCATATTGCAACTAAACACAGAAAATCATTTATGACATTATAAAAGGTTACAATTAGCAGTCCCTTCTGCATCAATGGAATTAATATATTCCATTGCATGCTAATATGAATCCAAGGGTCCTCATTCAACATTATCTAAACATTCATAAGCTGCATTACTATAAACAGGGAACATACTTGTGGATGGACCATTGATCCTCCAGCTGCTAATGAATATGCAGTGCTACCAGATGTGGTTGATAAAATTAACCCATCCCCTTGCACACGTGTAACAAAGGAGTTGTCACAATAGCACTCCAAATTTGTGAGGTATGATGATATCCCTCGGTCAAGTGTAACCTCATTCAGAACAAGTATAGGTTCTTCAGTTTCAATCTCATTTTTAGCTGAATCTCTAATAACCCGGCACTGCAACCGATTTCGTAATGTTATGCTAACGGGACCCCCTAAAACTGAATCAAGGCAATCTCTGTAATGTTCACTATCTAAAAAAATGTTAAAGAACACTTAGTGTAAGAAATGGGAAAGGTAATGAGTATATTTATTCAAAATTAAATTCTCTGAGAGAAAAGCCAACTTTCCAGCTGCTAAATTTGACAATCAATTTTTTCTTTCAAGAAACTAAACCTTCAAAGATTAAGGATACGAAATGGAGTCATAAAGCCCAAAGATCCCAAGGAAAATGGGACAATAGGAGGAACAGGTCCTTTAAAAATTGAAGCTGCCTGCAAAACAAGAAGTAGATGGTAAGTGCTTCTTAAGGTATTAATCCAAAAGAATCCACAGTTAAAATAAAATGACCAGCAGAAATCAACTCTAGTGTAAATCCAAATTACATTATATTAGTTCCAAAGACAAATTTCAGTCCCGTGGTGACCACAATATATATAACAATAAACATTCTATCCCTACATAAGAAGTTGCCAGTTCAAAACTTCAACATAAGGATGAACGTACATGCTATAATGTAGCCAAACACATGAAGATTAGCAGTCTATTCTATGAGGCAGCAACAACAAATCCATGGAAAGTGTAGGAATTAAGCCGAAATAGCTAAAGCAATCAACACTAACAGGCACTTCAAAGATTATAGTCTATGCATGAGAGACAGATTTGAACCAATTTTGCCAACATAAACGAACATCACTGCAGTACAGGTTGCAGAAACAGACAAATCTAAACACAACTTCTTCACAGCACTACAGATCACACCACAATCTACCACCTAAACTGATTCTGTAATGTCCAAATCATTCTTGCAATCTTATGTCATCTTAAATATAGATGCTGTAAGATTAAATGCTCATACCCAAAGGACAGTTCCATCTCCACCAAGAGTTACCACAAGGTCAACTTTTGTGTGCAGGAGCGAAATTTCTTCTTCTGCAAAGCAATGTGATCAACTAGTCAAATGGAAGTAAGTTTGCAATCATTACGACAAGTGAATACATTATTACCATGCTTGATATGAAACTGCAGGTCAACATGAAAAAATAAATTATCAGACCAATTACATGTTGGCGGATTCCCTTTTTCTGCGGATTCCCTTTTCTCAGCAGAAAAAGGAAATCCTTTGTTGTTATTCTACTTTCCTTATTCTAATTTAGGCAGGTTTCCTTGTACTTTTAGGTCTCTTTCTATTTTTCCTTGTAGGATTTGGTTTCTTTCTATGATTTAGCAGACAAGCAACTCTATAAATATTGCACATATATTTTTCTTTAGTAAAAAGAAGAAATTATACTGTTTTACATTACAGTTCAGTATTTCAGCCAGGCAGGTTAGTCTGAAATTGACCCAGTTAACTGTTAACCCTATCTCATAGATATAATGAGCTGTCTTGATAGAAAAATGAAGATAATGTCTTGTCATCGTTATGCTCATTTGTCTCAACTCTTCTTTTGGACATGAAAACAGTAATAAACAAAGGTTTAAGTGGTTATTGAACCAATAATATCTAGTTAAAATCAGATAAAGTACAAAAAAATACCACTGCTTACCATCTTTCCATGTTTGCACAAAGCTGAAATAAGATGAGTCTGATAGAAGTTCAACTCTCACTCGTGGCTCTACATAGATGTTCAACTTTTTCTGCTCTCTTAACCATCTGTGAACAGAAAATCAAGAATAAGATAACCACAAAATGTTATCCAGCATTTGTCTTTTTAAAAAGACACAAGGCAACCAACAATGTTTATGGTATCACACTAAACCATCCTAGCAGTTGCCAGTATTAGAGAAAAAATTTAAAAACATAAATAATATATGTTGGCAAGACAGTGAATGGATTATGTTCAAGTGCTCCATTTTACAAGGTTATTCTTTCCAGTGTGGATGCTCATTGGTTCAATGGGTAAAACCTCTTGGGGTGGTACCAAACATATGGAGTTTGAATACCGCTCACACCAAGGTTGGGGAGGGGTTTGGTTTATATCTATGTACTATTTAAAAAAAATAAAAAAAATAAAGGTTCTTCTTTTCAGTCAAAAAAGTCAAGCACCAGTGACTGCAGCAAATCTCCTAGGCAACAATAGCCATCACTACCACAGGAAATAAAAATATCATGTTGACGGCAGAAATTTCTTTATGCAGCATCTAATTCAGAGACAGTATTGGTACAGACTGTAAAGAAATTTAGAAAACCATATGCAGCTCCTTGTACTTTGTGACTCCCATTAGTTTGCAAAATATATACTTAAGTGCCAGAATGAGCATTCACAGAAACCTTAATGATAAGGTTAAGGTAACTGCATATCAAACTGCAGGAGGACATAAAGAATGCATGTGAGTAAAATCATATGGCTGTATCATTTGTATCAAATATGTGCATTCAAGATTCTAAGCAACATGTAGCACATTTACAGAATGCGACAGGCCAACATAAGAGATGACTGTTCCAAGGCAAACTTCCAAGAAGGGAAAGCAAAATTTTCGACAACTACAGAATGAAAGTCCATTTGGATCCAGTACACTATATCAAACAGCATAAAGCAACTAAAAAGATTAATTCATCACAAGTGTTATTGTGCGGTCACTCCTCAAACCATATAAGTAGTCAAATCCACAGTTTAAGGCACAATGAAAGTATTGCTTGCAGAAATGAAAACTACAAACATCAACATCGTTGGATCCACACCTGACCATTTGTGCACATAAAATTCGAACAGAAGTTGAGTTAGGTTTAGTCAAAATGAGCAGAGTCTGTGGGGGTGATTCCCACTTCAGAGAAATCTGAAATGGAAAACAGTATTGAATAAGACAACAGATGGAAGCCACCAGTAAACTAATCCTGGAAATTCAAAAAGCTGAATGACAGAACATATAAAGAATGAGAAAAGAATTACAAATAAATCAACAAATATATCAGTATCCCGTACCAACTAAATGACACAAATTGAGGCCAAAAAAGAACAAAGCATCAAATGTAGACAGCATGATGAATACCTGTTTACTGCTGCGCTCTGCAGTTGATATATTTCCTCTTTCAAAGTACACAATGTCATGCTTGTGCTGATCACTATTTTCCCCATTGCACCTCCATGAAAGTTTAAATGATGCCTATAACAGGAAACAGAAAATGAATTATAGTCAATTTTGAACTTTAGCACTAATTCTTTCACCTACAAATAGAATCATGTTCATTGTTTTAAGTTGCAATCATGAAGCTCAAATTTCTCCTCGTTGATTAAAAGAAAATAAGACTTTACAAGAATTAAGAAAGAATGAAAAAAAAAAAACTTTTCTAGAAGGGCATTTCAGTGGAAAGACTTCTAAATATGCTTTTCTCAGTATTAAACATCATAACCAACTTAGACCAAATAGTTCAAAATCCTATCTAGACTATTTGCTCACCATCCCAACAATTAATGATCTGAACCTAGATTTAACTAGTGCAATTAAAAGAGCCACTTGAATAAGCCAATTGCTGAAATAAAGGAAAACAAACTTGCATGAAAACACATTCAATAGTAATGATAACAATAATAATAAAAGGTACCTTTCTCATACTCATAACTTTATTATGATGAGCCATATTGGAATCAAAATCCACCCCATCCTGAAGAACCTCATGGGAGCAAATTCCATGCTCCAAACAACTTCCATTAGAATGTTCACTTTCTTGATTGCACAGCACCGGTTGGTTAGTTGAGTTATCCAACCTCTTTCCCTCAAAAACACCATTATTCTCTCTAAGAGACCGTTCTGTATTACAATGAAAAATTTCTTCACAATACGTAAAAAGATGAAGAAAGGGAACAGTTTTATCCCCTAACACAAGATCATCACACAATATAACGACTTTACCATATCTTAGTTTGTGTTTCTACAAAGCAGATAGAGTCAAAATCTAAAATCAGCCACTTGCATATCCACAATCAGTCTAATACACAGGAAACTAATTCTCTGACCAAGCCAACAAACCCTGCCATGTTCTACTCCTAATAGTTACCATTTTAGCGGTCCCAATGGGCCAAAAGATCTTCTTGAAAATCAGCCACGTTGAAAATTACCCACCAAGACCACACCACCAAGAAATTATGATGACAGGAGACTTGTATCAACATGTGCAAACTGTGAAGAGGTGACATAAGTTTATTCATAGATAACCAAAGAAAAGTGATAAGTGTAACAGCCGATTTAATGCACAACTGGCCAAAACTACTACTACTGAGAGAGAGAGAGAGAGAGAGAGAGAGAGAGTAAAAGAAAAAAAAAAAAAAAAGGAGAAATGTATTCGCAGCCAAGAATTAAGTAATGGCAACTTGCATCCAACAACTGGAAGTGAGCTCTTCAACAAGCTCAAAAGTTCATCTCCGGTAAAAGAGTCCAAAACATGCCCATAACTGGCAACCCCAACTTGAAGTACTCTAGGCATTAAATTTTCAATGTTGGAAGTGAAAACAAGCTCAACAAGAAACAATTAATTTTAAAAAGGCATAATACCCGTTTAAGTAGGCAAGTTCACAATATATAACCAAGGATTCATAGACCCACAATCCCCAATTTTCAATGTCATAAATCACCTATTTTAGGAACTGAGATGGTCAACAAGACCGGTGCAATGCAGAGTTAGGAGGCTCTGCATAGTAACAATTCATCATTACAATATTAACTCATATTATCTATTATATGTACAGAATATCACAAATATGAAGTGTACACTAGTAATTTATTGGTCCATTTGCACCATCAAGGGCCATCTCCATCCAAAGACCATACGATTTTCTTACCATACATGCCACAAATATCAGACTGCCCTGTGTCCTTAGGGACCTTCAATTCAAACCATACATCCTCCTAGTGAAACCACTAACTTCACCACACACAACAAAGCCACCATCAACTTCTTCTGATCTAGACCTCCGTAGTTGATGCTGCTAGCTTCCTGAGAATTCATTTATTACTTTGTTTCTCACACTCACATTCATCCATCTTAACATTCATATTTTGTATATAATGCTGTGAACTTGTCTTTTTCTATAATCTGGATGTTTTTGGTTGATATGACTGGCTTCTCAACATACATTTATCAACTACCTTTCTCTCGCCTTGTCTCTCCATTCTAACATCTGTATTTTAAGCATCCTAAAATGGAGTAGATCTTGTCTCTCCATCTCTCACCTTGTTTGATACAGCTTTTAGAGTAGATCTTGTGCCAATAGAGCAAGTAAAGCTTTTAACAAAAATATTATTAACTGTTCAGTTGTTAGGTTCATCTTCTAGTAGAAATTCTGTAATAATCTTAATAGACAAGTTTTTATAAATTTGCATCATGAGAGAAATAAAGTGAAACTTTTAAAATAAAATAAGAACTAAAACAAAATAAGGGTATTTCAAACAATTTAACCTTTTCAAAAAACTCAAAAACTTTAGTAACAAAAGCCCAAGATTCAGGCTTTTCTTAATAGCAGTAAAATTGCTTTTTTAATCCTCCACAAACTCTTCTCCAATGAAAACCGAACAACACAAAAAAATTTAAAGAGACTTTTGAAATTAAGAAAGCCTATTTAGCCAGTAGAAAAGCCACATCAAATGCACACTTCCTGCATTATCTACCTACATTTGACTATCAACATTCTTACTCTTACTGATTAATATGCAACTATGTACATACATACAGTTAAGTGTTATTGTGTGTGGTTTTTTCTATTTATGTAAAAATCCGAATGAAAAACTAACACTTCATGGGATAAGAAGGCCGACTGAAAGGAAATAAGCATGCCATCATATGAGATGGGAGAACGAATTTAGAAGATGGTGCAGAAGAGTCTCTAACCAAATTTTTTACTCAAGTACAAATTTGATATAACCTCCAAAATCTCTCAAGTTCCACTGGAATCATAATGGTGGAAGAGATTCCCTCCCCATCCTCCGCCTTTTGAGAATCATATAGTTCATTTGCAGGACAACATTCCTCAAATGCAATCTCTCCCCATTTAAGTAACCAGATAAAAGATTAATCTTCAAAGCTTAATAAAATCTTGTTGCATAAAAAGTGGTATAAAACCTGATGTCAAAACCTTTAATTGATTGTTGAATACTGATGATCGAGATGCTTGTACCCTTGACACCAATTGCAAAGAGAATTAACTTCAATATAGAGTATGCTATTGGACAGTTGTAGGAAGTTGTTAAGAATTCCATAATAGCTTATGACAATTGTTGAAAAACAAATTGCATCATTCACAAAAAAAAATAAAAAAATGGCAAGCTTCCTAGACTAAAGCATTGATGTGACTTATAATTCTACGTATGTTAAAGCTACTACCTTCAGATAGTTGCCTATCCTGTTCTTTCCAAATTTCGCAGCATAAAAGACACGGAAGCACTACTCTTATCAGTCCCATAGCATTATTTACAGAGTTCTGCCTCCACCAACTTTGGAGCTTTTCACATATACCATTGCCTGATAGTTGAATAGCCATAATCTGATGATAATGAGTCTAAACTTGATTAGCAAGCTCACCAAAACCAGACAAATGACACATCTCTTCAGTAATTGGATTGGAGAAACATTAATAACAGAAGTCTTAAAAATACTCGTATGGTGGTAAACAAGAAAGAAAAAATTAAAGTTCCTTCTTTGAGATGACAAGGAACTCAAATTGTTGCATAAAAGAGATAATACATGATAAAAGAGGAGAATTAAGCACCTCTGAGAAGAAAAATAAAGAGAGCGAGAGAACAAGGTAAGGAAAATTGTTGAAACTCTTAAATGAAGAATAATAATAAGGAACATGTTCAATATAACTATAAAATACTTGTACTATAACGTTACTAGGATAGAGAAAAGGAAGGTTGAAATATGATGTACCAGAAACAAAAATGAGATTACATAAGTCAAAACCTATTATGGCGCTCTAATAATTACCTCGACCTTTCTATGCTCTGATGCTCCCAGACTCTAAATTTGAGATATAATTGAAACAATGATACAATTTTAAGTAAATTTGTTTCTTTTAAAGTATACCTATTATCTTAGCTATTGAGTGTACAATCTATAGGACCAAATAAAAAGTAGAAGCATATATAGAAAATATATTTCAAATTAAGACTTGAAAATTTATAACCAATTGGCAAACTAAAATACTTAGCTAGAACACTTAATGAAATGACCTGTGAAATAAAAACACCACTAATAGTCAAGTGCAGATTAAGCTCTTTCGAAAATACAACTAAAAGTAAAAGCCATATCTAAAACTATTGATTATGGTGATAACAAACCAAATACAATAATATTTAACAACTAGAGTGTTAAATCAAAGACATGAGAGTGAATTAATAACAATTGTGTATCATTCATGCTTATTCAACTGATGCCGAAGAAATGGATATAAAATAGAAGAAATAGGGGGAGAAACCAGAACACATTATTCAATAATCCATCAATACCACCAAGTTTGCCCCAAAACTTAAAAATGAGGTCCTATTTATTGTGGTCAAACCCTAAATCATATACAAAATTAAAATCAACTTCTAATAAAGAAAGAAATAAACTCCTAATAAGTAACATGATTCCTACTCAAATAAAAACATTAAACAAAACCGAAACACCTAATAAAATCTTCACCAAATATAAAATACTCGTATATTCCTAAATCCTAAATAAACAATAATTTTTTGTTTCTTATTCTGCATCAAGAAGTAATTGGGCTATCAAAGTAAAACTCTAGCCCAAATGGTATCTGCCTTTTAGTTGATAATGGAAGTCGAATATCATATTATGTGAAAGCGGGTCTTCATGATGATGCATTTTAAAACGTGTTGGCTTAAGGCTTTGCCAAAGTCGATAATATTATACTATATAGAAGCAGATTGTTATGCATATTTAGCCTCAAAAGTGATCTCTGCTTCAGCCATTTTGTAACCATCTCTTCAATAACAGTTCCAAATATTGAGAAATCTCAATTAAGAAAAAAAGATTTTATCCTCATGACTCAAGTTTGTGCGAGTTAGATGTGTCTAAATCAGGAGTCAGTAGTTAGTACCTTCTCTTGTATGATAATAGGATAAACAACGTCATACAAGAGTCATGAGGGCCATAAATACAATCTATGAGTCTTTAGTTACAACCATAACCAAGTGTAGATATGACAAACACAGCTAAAATACAGGTATTGCTTATAACCCAAATTCATGCAGGAGTATGTAAATTTTCAAAAATCGCTCTTCGTAGATTATCTTATTCCAGCACAGCCAGGGAATGGCTCTCAAGAAAGGCCTAGAGACCACAAAGCTCACTGCCTAACTTAATTAAAATACATTTTATATCTTTGTATTGAATGAAAAATGTAAGGAGTAAGTTTCAAGTAATTCTAAAGCAGATCTTCTAGTAATGAAGAGTGACCATCATTTTGAGAACTCAACTTCCCTGGCCTCTGAAAAATAATCCCTTTTCTTAACCACCTGAATACTAGAAAGCAGCATTACATTGATGAAGCAATTTCAAAGTTAATTGTTTCCATGGTGGTTTTATAAATTATCATACTGAATATTTGATTTTAAGACAAACTGTCCACAGATAAGGGTGGTGAGACAAGATAGAAAGAATTACACAATAATCAGTAATGAATACCACAAGAAGCTAATGGTCACATCAGCAAAGAACCAAATCAGTTCGACTACCAAAATCAGCCCTATGCAGTAAAGACAAACTAGTGCAACCTTACAAGAAAGTGCCAATGGATTAACTATATTTCTACAAGACTAAAGGTGAAACATAATCTGTAAGAGGGCAAGGCCACTACCGCTTAACTAAATAAATAATCTTGAATAAGACTGAAGCAGCAGCAGAAGATTTGGTTTACCAGACTTCATGTAAGTTAGATAAGCCTTAAATATAGCAAGATTTAAACGTTTTCATAAATGTTATATTTTAAAAAATGACACACAATTGTTTATATTGTTAAACAATTAAAAAACCTTTATTCTCCAACTGCAGATTTCGTGTCCTCTCCAGTTCATATCTACGTTTCCATTCAGCAGCCTCAGCTTGTGCAGCAGCCTTCCCTTCAGCAGCTCGTCTCAATGCCTTTGCAACAGCTAAAATTTTGTTTAAAATGATATAAGCATCAAATTTCATGAGATATACAGGCAAAATACAGTTCCGTGAAAGACAAAAACATGTTCAAGAATAATTCAACAGAATACTTCTCAAGGCCTCCGAAAACTCTATAAGATGGTCATCTGATCCATGAACAAGAGTTTGTTGAAGAAGTTCCTGCACTGCTTTCTCAGAGTGGAGCAGAGAAAGTGAATCGCCAAAACCGTTCTCTGGCTGCGGGCATGAAACACTTGCATCTCCATGTCCAAAGGAAGCCTAGCAGACAGCAGATATAATATTAAAACTGACAAAGACACACTATATACTTGAAAGGAAACATTATAAAAGATTCTATGCATGTATAGCACGAGCAAAGATGTGGATTACTAGGATAAAAAACACAAAATACAGTTTGTTAAATCATCTGGGATTTCCTTATTCTCTTCCCTGGTCATCATATCCATTGTTTCCCAAGGAACATATTTTGTGATATGTAATATATCCACTGTTTCCCCATAATACATTCTGTAATATTATTACATATACTATAACATTATTTTTAAAACAAAAGCAAGCATTTGACTTCATCAAAACAAGTGTATTTTACTACGTACACCATATAAATATGCCCAACAGGCGCGTGAAATGAACGCATCAATAAAAGCATAACATATGTTCCCTATTGAACTAAACATAACATTAAAGGAAAATCTAGAAAAACATAATTTACTTCCCTTAATAATTCTCTCCATATTTCACTAATAACAAAGTGAGTAATTTGTTTAACTTAAAGTAACCTAAGCCACTATATTGCCTTCTAAGTTTAAAAATAAACCAGCACTTAAGTGACATCACCGATAAAAGCAAGCTTATTCTAATGAATCCATTCAAACGACTGCGTAAATGGCTGTTGATCAACTGATATCAACACAACATAAAGCATACTAGCCATGAGCCCATTCAACGCATAGACATATATAATTATTGAAATACAAACTTGAACAAAATCAGTTTTGGCCAGATACCTAAATGAAACCCTTTCTTCATGGTTATCACGTGAAAAACACAAATATGTCTAATTATTCAACATGTAGTCGCCAAAAGCTACCTACTAATACAGCTGAATGAAAATTCCCCAAATTATCCAATCTTGAAGTGCCACAGCTCATGCAATTTGCTTGGTCAATTAACTCATTATTAAAATTAGCTTAGACAATAAACATAAACCACGCCAAACGATTAAAATGAAATCAAAATTAGGGTTAAATTCAAAACAATTCCCAAGAAAAAGGAGAGAATCATAAAGTCAACAAAAACAGAAAATCAAGAAACAGAGATAAAGAGTGTGGTGATTACCGTAGAATCGAGCTCGCTTGGAGACATGTCTGATTGGAGAAGCTCTTACAGACAAACAAAGAGAGAGATTGATCCCCTTCAGAACTTGATGAAATCAAAGAGTCCCATTTGCATTTAAGAGAAATGGGGATTAGCTGTACGTGTCTTACACGCAGATAACTTAATTGAAAAGGCCGTGATTATTGCTATTTTATTATTATTATTCCATATCCAGAGAGAGAGAGGGCGTGAAAGAAAGACGAGAAAGAATAGAGAGACGAAGAACAAGAGATTTAGAAGGTGGGTCCCATTTCAAAAAGCGTGGCGACTCCGGGAGTTCGAAGAGTTGGTGTGCCGTGACTTGATTTACAGAGAACAAGTGACAGCCATTGATCCATCGGAACAGCTCTCATAATCCTTACACGTGTTGGTCAAGTCAAAGTTTCTTATTTTCTGTTTTTTCTTTTTTATATTTACTTTACTATTAGCATAATAACAACCAGGTCTCTATTTTCTTATATTTTTCTAGATTAGGGCATAGTTTCTCAATTCATATCAAATAAATACCTGAGTCTATTGAATGATTGTAATACCCTTTTGTCATGGGTTGAGCACTTGCTATCAATCCAAAAAACTAGCTAGCACCACTTACCATATAGTCAAAATATTTGGTTATTAGATTATATTATTTATTTACTTAATTTAAAATTTATCTATATTCTATCCTATATAAGATGTGATATTCTCACTTATTCAATTAAGTAACATTTTTATTATGATCAATAATATTCACTAACGTATTAGGTATCATCATTTACTTACTTAATCACATGTCTTTATTATAGTCAAATACATCAATTATTGGCTTACTTGACTTGTATTATCTATTCTTACAATTTTTAAAAAATTCACATCTTATATGATAATTTTTTATTAAAGCCTACAGTGTATATATTTGAAAGCTCATATACAAATTAAAATTTGAATATACCTTAATACTATTATTGTAAACTAAACACTTGATAACAACTTAAAAGACTAATGCATTAAATTACGGTACTTATTAACTTTTATAAACTCCATATTTACTCATAGTTTGTTCGATATAAGATGTAATATTTAATACTCTTACATCTTATTTGGCATCTCTAATAGGACTAGTTATTCGTTAATAATTAAGATTTAATAAGTAATGATAAAGGTAAAATAAGTTTGAACAATATACTAATTAGTCATATATTTAATTGAACAAATATATAATATTGGATTATTAATTTAAAATTTTAATTATTGTACATTAATAAATACAAATAAATATATATTCATATTAACAAAAAGAATATTAATTTTATTTAATATCATATTGAATGACCAAAACTTCATATCATAGGAGTAATTTAGTTATTTAATAGAAGTAAAATTTTATTTAGTACAAATATTGAAACTTTATCATAGATTGCAATAATTAATTGTAAATAATTAAAAGATAAGGACCTAAATGTGATTATCCCATTCTTGTTTAATAATTAAATACCGCTAATAAAAGTGGAATTCGAGCCGGGGACGGTTAAGAAACCATAAAAAATGCGGGGTCAGGTGCGAAAATATGTTATTGCAACTCTGTGCAATTAATTGCATGTGCCGTAGATGTTGACCAAGTAAGGTTGATGACAAGTGCAAATTCTGCCTTCAAAGCTTCTGGTTTTATGAACAAAAATAATATTAAATTTTAATTATCTTTATTAATTCAATTTTTTTAAAAAAAAAATTTGGTTGCTTGATTCGATTTCAAAGTGTTTCTAGAAACACTATCGTATCTATTACAAAGCAGCTTTATTATTATTATTAAAATGAATCCCAATAGCCATATGAAGAAACCATTGATTGATTACTCTGGGCAGGTTCAATTTGCCAAAGTCTACTCTCAAAAAAGTTAAAAAGAAAACGACCACTTTATAATGGAAAATGGACTTCACACTTGGGGTATTAATTATGTGGAGAATAATTCAAAGTTCTACTTTGTTTGACCTTGAAATTAGATGGAATTGGCTAAAATTGGTAAAAGGGTAATGTTAGGATTTGATTCATATATTTCGTATTTTATATTTTTTAATATAAATTTTTAAAAAATTAATATATAATTTAAAATAGTTAAAATTTAAAAATTATCATATATATTTTATATTTAATTTTATTTTAAGTTTTATATTTATATTTTAAATACATATATGTATATTAATTAATAATAAAACTAAGAAGGTGTATTTAGCAATGCAAGCGGTGCATTTGGATAGCTCTTAATTTTCTGCAAAGAGCATACATCACGAAGCCCAAAGGACACCCATAGTTAGAGCCCACAAAACCTCTAGAAAGAAAAACAAAAAGGTTAAGGGTAATAACATTTGTACCCCTAATTTTGTCAAAATGTTTTAACAATAATATAATTTACCTATTTTTATCAAATAAGTCCCTTACTATTTCAATGACCAAAGCACGCTCCGGTGTTAAGTTATATATACCTATACAATGATGGCCAAAACTCAAAAAATAAAATAATAAGAATAGCTCAAATATAAGTAGCACGGACAAGGTAGAATTCATTTTCTAAGGGGCCAAAATGAAAGAAACTTAAATGTATGGGGGGAAAAATAAATATTATTTATTTTAAGGGACTTAAATAATAAAATTGTGACATTTTACCGAATGTGCGTGACCTTGTAAGCCATAGTTGGTTTGATCTAGAGCAATCCTCGCAGACACCTAACACAGAAAAAGTATCCGGTGGCTGGCGTTGCCTCACTCTCTTTCTCTTTGCGGGATCTGAAATATCTAAACAATGGAGGAGCTTAGATCGGCTGTGGAAGAACACTTGGAGCAGATGGCAGATCTCGTTCAGAAACTATCGGCGGAACTCCGCTCCGGGCTAGGTCCCGCTTACGATAATTTCATGGGTTTCTTCCACGCCATTAACTGGAAGGTACGCCGATTCAGTAATGTTAAGTTGTTATTAGCTTGTTAACTTGAGCTCCTGATTCAAGTTCTAATGTTTATTTTCATTGACAGGAGCCTTGGTTAATGTGCTTGGTGGCATTCCATGTTCTGTTGCTTGTAGTAGCCATTCTCTCGAGGAGAAATCTCAATTTCCAAATGTGTTTTTTCCTTCTGGCATGTAAGTGTATTGCTTATTTATTCTCTGCTGTTTTAATGTTTAGATCTTTCGCCACGAGCTTTTAACATTTTTCAAATGTGCTGTATAGCAGGGGCGCTTGTTATTGTATTGTTATTATGCTTGATTTTAATCACTCAGCAGTTTTTTGCTTCACTAGAGATGTCAATTTATCACTTCCTGTCTTCACCACAGATGAATCATATCTGATGTACATTTCATTAACAGCTTTGTGAAATAATTTTCTCATCCTTTTCATTTTCTTTTCTCCGCTTAATTGATTTGGGAAGCACTTGTTTGTAGGTGATGGATGGGTTATGATTGACTTATGGTGATTTTGTGAGTCTTTTACCTCATAAAGTGGGTTTTGGGAAGAGGAACTAAATAGCACATAAATCTTTCAATCTAATCTGACATAGATGCATTTATACAGTTGTTTGTTTGGATAGGATTTATCTACCCATTATCCCCTGAAGTTCATGTTTAATTCTGTGAATTATTGTAGCACACTTGGTGTATGGAGTTTTATTTTTAATTTTTGTTATATAAGATTCATTTATAGCTCAGATTTTCAGATGCTTATTCGGATTCATCATATACTTATTCAAACTTTAGTGAATGGATTTCACTTTTGGACAATCAATATCTAACTGTGGATGGTATTTGAAATCTAGAATCTCTTATTAGGTTGTTTATCACTTATATAGGCATGGGCAGACTTAAGTTACTTTATCTGTGTGTATAATGCAGTTTATAGGCCATTATTGTTTCATGTCAGTGCAATAATACTACATTAGTGCAGATAGTTGTAAAATGTGAGATCCCCTTTCTTATATTATACTTTTTCTTGAGCTATTTTATGCCCATCTGAAGGTTGAATATTTGTTTTCCACATCACTTGGATTTTCTGATCATCAGTCACCACATTCTCTGAGTGTAATGGGTGACTGTAATCTGAGCACATATGTGCAAATAATGATATTTAAATATGAACATTTATGTTCTGCTGTACTTCTGTGCTCTCATCCATGCATGGATCCAGGAACAGCCATTTAAATATGGACACCTATGTTCAAATTTGTGGCTTAGTTGGAAACCTTTTCACAATCTAATGCTTTTTGGGAAAATTTCCTTGTAGTGGCTGGGGTGTATTTGGCTGAGAATCTGAATCGGTTCCTCGGCAGGAACTGGACAAGTTTTGCAACCCAAAACTACTTTGATACACATGGAGTTTTTCTATCAGCTCTCTGGTCTGGGCCTCTTCTTTTCATTGCAATCATTATCTTGGTGAGTATTTGCTTCAGCCTCATTATGTACTCACCTTCTTTGAACCATTCTTTTTCATGTTTACTCGCTACAAGTGGTTGCATTTTTACCAGAACACTTTCTTTTTTCAGGTAAACACCCTCTTTTCTTTATGTTTCTTGATCGTAAGGTGGAAGAAAGCTGAGCTAAGACACCGTGCCAGAATTTCTCGTAACAAGAAGGATTAATAATCCCTTACTTTGCAGCATTGTTGTGCTGGGCACCTCTAGTTCGAGCCATAGACATTATGGGATTATATCTTACGTGGTAGTTTGTTTTGCCCTTTTCATATTTTTATTTTCTGATAAGAAACTGAAAAAAATAAAAATAAAAAAGTATCTTCTCATCAGGTGAAATCTCAATTATACAGTTGATCTGATTATTCTTGTTTGTTTTAGCGCGACATGGCATGATTTTGAGTAGATATTTCTGCAATCGATTATTCATTTCAGTCTACGGAATGAGAGCCCTTTCTTTCTTTCCAATTTCATTTTGTTTTGCTATCTTAAAAGCAATATGTATCGTTTCCAACAATACATATTCTTGCAATTGCTTTGATGGTGAGGATGGAAAGCTATCCATCAATGTGTAATTGTCAGTTTATCTGTTTGCAATTATTTATTAATTTATATATTTCCATTCTTCCATCAAGTTAATGTCATATCTCTTTGTATGTAAGAGATTGAGTTTAGAGAATTTGAAGAGTCCACAATTTGTTTAATTGAGGTTCCTAATCCTCTGTGAAAGAGGAAAACCGTTATTGTAAACTTAAATGTGGCATTTCGGAAACATAGTGTGGTCGAATGATATTAAGACAAAAATAGAGGTAGTCGAATGATAATTGTAAGAAACTGAATAATAATAATAATAAATAAATAAATAATTTCAAAAACAACGGAAAAGAATGCCGTTGTATTATTACGAAAATTGTAACGGTCACATATTCAAAAATTCAAAATCGTATTCCCCCAATTAAATTCAATCTCACGAACTATATTAATCAAGGACTCCGTGTCTTATTCTTATATGCGAAATACTCGTTTCGTTTCCTTAAAACACAGATCAAAACAGTGAAAAATCTCTGTTCTACAATGGCTGAGAAGGAAGAGAGAAAGCCGGAAGAAGAAGAGCGAGAAATGAAAATCCCAGTTTTTACAGTCATGAAGAATGGTGCCATACTCAAGAACATTTTCCTTGTTCACAAACCACCATCCCCACCGTTTGTTTCCGAGCCACAATCTATCACGGCCGGTAAAAATGAAGAAAACCCAGATCAAGAAAATGGAGAGGAAATCTTGATTGTTGGTCGACACCCTGATTGCCACATCATGTTAACTCATCCCAGTATCAGCAGATTTCATGTTCAGATCCAATCTAAACCCTCTTCAGAGAAGCTCTCTGTCGTCGATTTATCATCTGGTGACTGCTCTTTTCTCTTTTTCTTCTTGAAAATTAGTTTCTCTGGGCAACAAGTTATCAAGAATTTTTTTTTCCTAACTTTTCTTGGCGTTTTCATTTGGATTATATTGATTCTTGATATACTTAGTTATTTTGTATTTTTCTTGGATTTTCTTATGAATAAACGAGTTATGGGGGTTTAACAGAAATAAAAATGCTAAATGGGTTCATGGGGTTTAACAGTAATTAAAACAATTGCTAAATGGGTTCTTGGGTTTTCACCTTGTTTTAGTAATTTTTTTAATTTATGGCTTCTTCTTGATTTCTTTCTGAAATTTCTAGGATTTTTGCAGTACATGGCACCTGGGTTTCGGAGAACAGGATTGAACCCGGAGTTCCTGTGGAGCTGAATGAAGGCGATACCATAAAGATTGGTGGCTCAACTAGAGTTTATAGGCTGCATTGGGTTCCTTTGAGTCGGGCTTACGACATGGATAATCCATTTGTTTCGCCATTGGACTTATCAATGGCGGAGTTGAAAGAAGTTGAAAATCAAGTGCTTGAAGGAAATGAAGTGGAAATACATCAGGTGAGAATTAATGGCTTTGGTAGTGAAAATGTAGAATACCCGTATGTTATATTTGAATTGAATTTTCTTTGATCTTCTGCCTATGTTATTTTAATTGTACTAAATCTGGGGTTTTAATCTCAGTACCTTAGTTCTTACCTTTACCATATAAAGTATACAGTATGGGAATTCTTTGTCAATTGAGAGTATATATTTTTGATGACTCATCATGGATGAAATACAAGCTTAGTTGAAATTTTTTGTTAAAATGTTCTTGGTTTGATTTTTGTTAATTGCTTCGTGTTGGCATTGTCAAGGGTGACAATTCTGTGTCAACTGATAATGGAACAACTGAAGTAAAAGATTCATTGGCGGTAGAAGGAAATGAAGAAAAAACATGTCAGGTGAGAAGATACGTTTGAAAGAGTTGTATGTAAATTATGACTGTTTAAATTTAGTTTGAAATGTTTTATGATATATTCTTGAATCTTTTTTGTCTCTGTTCTGTACGGATTTTTTAGGATGTAAATTCTATGTTAATTGAAATTATACAAATACGGGGAAAAAATCATAAAAGAAGGAACATGACAGATGAGAACTTAGAAAGATATGTTAAGGTGTTCATCTACAATTTGTTGATTTTTTCTTATACAGGATCATACTTCTGCTCAAATTCAAGATAAAGTAATTGGGTCTTTGGACGTGTTTTTGGAGGGAATTGCTTTTCTGTTTTCTGACGAGAATTCGGAGTTAATTCCGAAGAAAAAAATCCCATCTTCTGGTATAGAAGCAGTGCACTTGTCTTTGCCTGTTGGGGGTAATGTTTCAGTCTCTGAAGAGCTGCAACTTGACAAAGATGATCAGACTCCATGGGTTGATTCTGTGATAGATGTCGTATCTGAAAGAGAAAATCCTGATGGTATTTTAAGAAGAGAAGAAAAAAGTTCCAAGGCATTAGTGAACTTTGCTTTACCATGTGATGCGAAAGGAGGGAAAATACTTCAAGAAATGGAAAAACAAAGCCATTTGCATAAAGACAAGGAACTGTGGGATGATTCAGAGGTTTGGTCTGATTCTCTCATGAAAGAAAATGAGAACTTGTCTTTGGTGTTGGGGGAAGTTCCTTCAGAGATCATAACTGAAAAACTCAAGGAAGAAAAACAGACACTACAATCTCTTGCTATTTGGCAGCCACTATCTGAGATAGGAAACAAAGAGAACTCTTCAGTGGACCATAACCTGTACTCGCTGGTGAACCAGAACTACGAATGCTTTGGTGAAGAAAATCGCTGCCCAGAAGCTGAAGTTTATGAAGAATATGAAAACCAGAATTTATTCTGGGAAGGCCATATACAGAAGGAAACCCAAAGCTTTAATTCTCTGTTTCTAGAAGCAGAATCTGTGAACTCATCTTTGCCTTTTGGGGAAGTACTCTCACAAATTACAGATAGCAAAAAATGCCAGACTCCACATTCTCTATATGCTCCTGAAGGATTATCTGTACTAGAAAACTCAGAAAATTCTCCACTAATATCAGGTAAAAGGTCCAGCATGCATAGCATTTGGTCAAGAAGAGGTAAAGCAGCTAGTGTTCTTCAGATTCATACAAGTTGGAGCAGTGGAAAAGCAAAAGGGGGTTGCAAGGATGCTGATGTAGAATTGTCTCAAAAAGATAAAATGGAAAATGAATCAATATCAAAGATACTTTTCTCTGATTTAGAAGAGATAGAAGAAGCCCCAAACAGGGAGAATTTCACCCCAGATACTCTTCTAATGAAGTCCTCGAAAAGAAAGGGTAAGCTACAAGAAATTAAGCATTCCAGATCAGGCTTGTCAAAGTTTACCCGTAGCCCCAGTACACAGCTAGACAAAGAGAACCAGACACCTACTTCAGATAAAGAGAACCAGACACCTAAAGTACTCCGGGAGCAGAAATTTATGAGAGAAATTTCTAGAACTCAAGTGAGATTAGAAGAAGAGAGAGTACCAATGAAGAACAGAGCAGAAAGGGTGCCATTTGAACCTCTACTTGTAAGCTCAATGGACAAGAGAAGATCAGAAACATCACTCAGTAATGCTACTACAAGAAGCAGTAATTCTGTGAATTTTACTAAAACAATGGAGGTTTCTAATTCCTCATTTGTTGGAGAGGGAAGGAGATGCTGGAGAATGGTAGTGGACACTACTACTCTTCTAGACAAGGAATCAAGGAAGTCATTACAGCTTTTACAAGGTCTCAAGGGGACTCAATTAATCATTCCAAGAATAGGTAAGCAAATTATCTTTTTTTCCATTTAACTTATCAATTATAATTGTCAAGAAGAGTAGTCTTTTTACTGAAAAATATGAACAATTCTCTTTTAATGCGCAGTCATAAGAGAGCTGGATTATATGAAACGACGAAGTCTGTTCAGAAGAACATCAGAGGTTTGTTCATTGTTAGAGTGGATTGAAGAGTGTATGGTGAAAACAAATTGGTGGATTCACATACAGAGCTCAGTGGAGGAGGGAAGGCCGATTGCGCCAACCCCTCCTGCTTCTCCTCAGTCTCAATTCAGTGAGGGGAGTGGGGGATTCCCCTGTGGGACTAAAAGCTGGACATCATTTTTTTCTCTAACAGGTTTAACAGAAATTGTTTCGCCAACAGCAGAAGATCACATACTAGACTCTGCTCTAATATTTAGGAAAATGAAGACTGATGGACAACTCGTCCTGCTTAGTAACAATGTCACAATGAAGATCAAAGCCATGGCGGAGGTAGTTTTTGTATATGGAATTACAGACCTTTTTTCTTTCTCTTGCTATTAACTAACATGATTCATTGATTATTTGTATGTTTCAGGGTTTGATATGTGAGACAGCTCAGGAATTCCGAGAAAGCCTGGTGAACCCCTTCACCGAGAGGTTTCTGTGGGCTGACAGCTCTCCTAGAGGACGGACTTGGTCATACTTAGACGATGTAGTTTTGAGGGACAACTATAGGCGTGCTGGTCCTTTGAAGAAGAAGCCTTCAAAGGGAGGAGAGGGTGCAAAGGGTTTGAAGCTCATTCTGCTGCATAATTCTCATTATTCAAACATCAGTTCAGTCAGATAAATCAACATGGCTTTGTATTGTAACTTCTGATATTGGTTACACTGAAGTCTGATTAATGATGCTTGGAATAGAGTTGTTTCAAGACGTGGCAATCTGCTATTCATTTGACAATCAATCATGTCTCCCCCTTTTTACTCGAAATTCGTTGTAATATTTTTGGTGGCATCTGCTAAAGATTGAGGTTTTGTAGATAATATTTGCACAATTGGAAGCATTTCTTCTTTTCTTATAGAGTGAAAAAGTACAAAATTTTTTAGTCAAGGTAATAATTATTGAGTATTAATTGCTATATATTATTAGTACCACGTTCCTGTAAAATGGTCCTGTCCTCTGTACAGAATTCCAGCCAGTCATATTTCTGCAACAATTCAGCTTCACCAGGGAAATGTGCTGGTGAATTTATTTCTCCTCTTCCGTTCATTGAGCTTTCAATTATATTAGAAACACCTCACCCCAGTTATCATGTGCCTTGAAGAGGTCAATTTTTTCAGAACCGAACACCAAAAGAATAACAAACAACATATTTATTCAAGGTGAACAAATTACTAGAACATGGAACAACATTTAACTTACTAATATGACAGAAATTAGATTCCTAGAACACCTAGTGTAATCATCAATCTGAACCTAAACATCATTTGAAACTATTCAAACTCGAATCCCCTCCAGTTTTCTGAACGTAATTACAAGACCCTGGAACCAGAAAAGAGAATGTACTCTCTGAATCATCAAAGGAAGGTCGAGGGAACTCATGAAATCCATCGAAATTACATGTATCGAAATTCAACAGCGAGTAATAACTAGCTGGATCATCAACATTCACTTTGGCATCCATGTCGTTTTGAACTTCAGTTCCACTAGGAACATTGGAGGCAAAGTTGAAATTGATACTGCCAATCTTACTTGTTGCTTCATTGCCTTCTCTTCTATCAGATGGCCCTGCCAGTCCGTTGCTAGTCTCATCAAGAGAAATGGCAGGAGTGTGGCCTTGGAACAGAGCAATGTGTCCAAACAGCTTGTCTTTCCTAGAAAATGTCGTGCCACATGAACAAAGCCATTTATCCTTGCCACAGTGCTTCTCATGAGTTTTAAGATCAGCAATAACTGAGAATTTCTTGGTGTTGCACCTGCTGCAAATGTAGCTTTTGTCGCAATGAGTCCTCTTGTAATGGTTTTTTACACACAGAATAGTCTTCAGAGGCTGAAATTTTTTGTGATCCTTGTTCCGCTTACAACCAGCATAAGGGCATGAATACCTCCTAATAAGCATTGGTTCAGCATCAGATTCCTTGTGAGGTTTTGCAAGTGCGGCAGCTGTTTTATACTCATCCCCATGCCCTCTCATATGCATCCTCAAATTTGCATCCCTCTTGAATCCTTTCCCACATATCGTGCAAAAGTGAGTATGAGGTGCAAGGATTTCTTCTTTTTCCAGTTGTATAAGCTCATAGGAGCCAGGTGGAAGGTTCTCTCCTTCATCAGCATCTTCTTCATCTTTTAATTCATGCTCTTCAAAAGTGTGGTTTTGTTGGGTCCCACTGCTACCAGCTGGATCAATCTGGTTTGACTGATTAGAAACTATTTTTCCAAAACTGTCCTGTGGCTGAGCACCAGCACTTGGGCCTGCCCCAGTAGGAAATGGAATGCCACCAAACTGCCCAGACTGTCCAATGGAAGGATTAGCTGCTGAAGGGGTATGTTTCACAGATGGGAGAAGACTACCTGCTGTGGAGATCAATTGAACAATAATTGAAGTGAGATCAGCAGTAATGAGCTGTTGCTGCTGAGCTACTAGTTCATGTGGTCGCAACAATTGGCCTCTCCTGCCTACAATCAAATGCACTAAATCCTGGAGCTGATGAATCTTTTGTTCCAAAAAGGAGAGGTTGTTTAGCATTGCTTTTGGATCCCAATCTTGTAATTTATTAGGTTGGAGCATCTCATTCATTGGAACTGGAAATTTAACTTGGTTACTGGGCTGATCACAAGGAAGTGAAGATTGGGTTTGAGGACGTTGGCTGAATTCTTGGAATGGTGAATCAATACTAATGCCATAATCTAATATGGAGGCATCTTCCCACTTCTGCTGATGCTGCAGTGCATTGAAATTGGTAAAAGATGAGTTGTCAGATGAAATTCTTTTTGATATTTCGTTTGCTGAAGAAGACTTTGCCCAATCCTCTGCGCATTGTCCATCTTTATGTTCCATTTTGAACTCCTTTTCTCAATCAGTCTGGAATTTCATATAAGATCAGAAAACATTAGCAGAAATTCAAAGCAAATTCGAAAGAGAATTGGGAAAGTAAAATATTTATCAATAAAATATTCAATTAATATCAGAGGAGAAAATACACAAAAATGCTCAAGCCTATATTAGAAAAAAAAAAAAGAATTATCTAAATTATATAAAAAAGTCAATATCTCTATCAGAAGTGTATAACAGGAAATCTCAACTAACTGCAACATTCTTCTTCAGCAAGATCCATTTGACCCCAAGATCATGGTTCTCACAAAAATCATGTCTGGAAAAAAAGATTCAGGAAAAGAAGTTGCTAAACAGATCTAGTCCTCTAATATCAGAATTTTACTGATGACATCAAGCTACCTTTCTACCAATTCATAAGTCAATTTAAGCCAAACAAGCCATAGAAACCACCTTTTTCCATGAAAGACAATATAATAACAATTTCAAAAATCAACCCATGTAACCATCAATCCTTCCACCAGTCATAAACCTAAGATACCAAATCAGATTTTTAACTTAACCGGAACTGTTCCTATAAACTTGAATCATAAATCATAGCAAAAATAAAAATAAGATAAAATAAAATAAGATTAAAAAATCTTTCCAGCAAATTCAAGATCCCCAAACTGATTTTAAGATGCTTTAATTCTGAAATAACACAAAAATCCAATTTTTGTTCATTTCAAACACAACCCATAATCCCAAATATCATTTGAAACTTGTTACTTGGCAAAAAACTATCATATCATGTAAAGCACCCATTACATTAAGGCCAAAATCAGCCAAAAAAATCTCAACTTTCCTCGGTTAAACGGTAACTTGAAATTCCAAATATCGAAAGATCTCACCATTTTCTTAAATACCCATGATCAAAAATCAAACTAAAAAGGAAAAAATAGATCAAAAGTAAGCATGTTTATATAACTCTTGAAAACAAAATAAAATAAAGCAAGCTGTTAAAGAGAAACTAGAAGACAGAAACTCACCAGATTCAAAGTAGCTTAGATGCTCTGATTGTCTTTGTTTTCAGCTTAACTGTTGCATCCCAAAGAAATTGAGCAATGGAAAAGGGAAATGGACTAATGGAGCTCAACGCCTTCACCGTCCCCATATATTAACACCCTTCTCGGTAGAAGAAGAGGTTGTTCGTGTTAAAAAGTTGGGACATCAAGTTAGTCAACTCGTCAATCATCACCGTCGACTTGTAACAATCGGGTTAGTAGATGTATCAAGAAATGGTCCAGGATGTGGGTCAACTAAACAGACAAATCTCAGCCGTTGTTTGACTGTGTTATGATCTGGGCAGACATTAAACCATTAAACTAATGCAGAGAGGTTGACAGCAGCTACTTAGAGGAAGCAGATCAATAGGAGAAAAGGTGGTGAGCTGGTCCAATGCAACTAAGATTATTCTCCGTGTGGATCATGACCATGATCATCATTGCATATGCATCATTATTTATTTCACTTTAATTATTCAATTAAAAAAATGTTACAAAAAAAGATTTTAAATTTTTTATTATATAATTTAAAAAATTATTTTATTTTTTTAATATTTTTTATTTAAATTTTATAAAAATTATTTTAAATTTTATATACTAAAAATTTTTATTTTTGAATTATAATGATACCCACCCACCCAGTATTGTAACCAAGTCCTCAAAGTTTGTATGAGTATTGTAAGAATACAATGAGAGTATTATAATAAAACCCAAC